>PVIJ01009992.1:5000-63165 GCA_004024925.1 Scalopus aquaticus | reverse complement strand
CCCCAACCAGCTTACCTTCGCGCGGCCAGCGAACCAGGCTTCCGGCAGCAGCGGCGCCCAGGTAACACGTCCCGCCTTCCGAAATGGCACCGCCCACTGGTCGAGGTCCGCCCTAGTCAATCCGCCGGCCAATGGCAAGAGGCGATCGGGAAGGCTCCGTGGCAGGCACGGGCGCGAGCTTGTGGCGTCATCCGTAGAAGCCACAGGTTGCCAAGGCAACTGCCCCAAGCTGGGCCCTCAGCATGCTGGTGGCACTCCCTGTTAGGGAGTGGAATTTGCTGAATTAAATGAACAGCGGCCTCTCTCCCGACCAGTGTGGAAGTGCCTCAGACATAAGGCTCAGATTTTAAAAACTAAGTACTAAAGACTAAAAGTGAAAAAAAGATAATGTATGTGTTTAAAGTTAAAACTAAAATCGGTACAATTAAACATCTGGATGGTTTCATGAGTTATATCACTTTTCAGTTCTTGGAAATATTTTGTTTTAAGGGAAGGGAAAGGAGACAGCTGGTATAACTAACTTTCAAGGTGGGGAACCTTGACTTGGGCTGGCATCCAGACGAGAATGTGGAACCAAGGGAAGATTTTTTTTTTAAGAGGGAAATATTACAAGCAGCTAGTATTCTCCAGTTTTGCACTTGATAGTTAATTAACTTGTTTCTAGTTGTGTGCTATTACAAACAATGTATAATCAACATCCTGCACAGATACGAGTCTCTATGAGCATGAAAAGGTAGATTTGCTGGGCCATAGATATATAAGCATGTCAATTTTATTCACTAAAGGAAAAAATCAGTTTTCAAACTACTCTGTCTTTACCAAGGAAAAAAGTTTTCATTCACACATTAGCTTCAGCAAGAAATATATATATACACATATTTATATTTTGTTTTGCTTTTAGCGCTGATAATTTGTCATAGACATTCAGCTCAGCCTCCCATCGAGAACAGTGAAAACGCTGGTCAAATATAATCATTTTTTAAAATCAACTTTATGGCATCAAAGTGCTAATTTCACAGTGAAATACAAGACCAAGAGGAACAGTAAGGAGCAACCTCTCAGCCAGTGGGTGGCGCTCATAGCCAAGCAGAAGGTAGAAGGAGGAGCTTTCCAAACTTCACCTCCTAAGGGGGGGGCGGCGCCAATGGGAAAAAATCTGCCGAGGTTTTTCATAATTAAACCGTTGCGGCTTTGGCAAACAGGGGCGAGGGTATCTGTGGAGAAGACACCAGCTTGCCATGTATGGCTTTGGTTTGGCTCTGTGTCCTACGCCAAATACCTTAAGGGAAGCCAAATGTTATGCTGGGAACTGCCCTTTGGTGAGGCCCAGGCAGCTCAGGGATGCCTTCAGGCAACAGGTAACTGAGTCCCTTAGTCCAGTAACCTTCAAGGAGGGAATCCTAGTAGTCATGTGATGGAGATTGGAAATGAGTTGAAACATAAAACACCAGTAGGGACATTGATTACAGCTTTGTCAGAGAGCTAAGCCACACCCAATGCCCAACCAGCAGACACCGTGAGGTAATAAGTGTTCGTTGTTTTTAGATGCTAACTTTTATGTTAATGTATTATACATCAACAGAAAACAAACAGAATCTTATGTCAGGAGGAAACAATTCTACTTCCCTTGTCTGGCCCCTGGGATTTGGCAGGCAGCCAATCCTATTTAACATGGTCACCACTCATTTGTTGGGTAACTTGGAAATCTGAGAGGGAAGAGTGGGATCCAAAGCAAAAGACTCTGAAGCAGATCTAGTTTGTAGTGCTGAGCCTCAAATTTGTAATATCCAGGAGATTTTGAGATGTGTGTAGTAGATGAGACTGTATGGGGTTTAAAGGGCAGCCATGCCTCTGTTGAAGAGAATTACACACCAGATCAGGAAGCATACATCCCTACACTTCCTATAGACTCTATCAAGGCCAGTTTTGGCATCTTCATCTTCTTTCCTGAGGGTCACTACCATGTTCAAGTCCTCAAAAGTCATCTCAAGTCATAGAGAAAGGATACAGAAAATAAATATAGCTCTGCATGCTAAAAGGGCCTAGAAGCAGTGACATTCAGAAGCACTGAGCACTTCTAGCACCCAGAGAAACCTGGTTTTTAAATACCATTTCCATTAGAATAACTTAGACCTTAAGGGAGAGATGTCTGATTCTACGGCAGGGGCAGAAAAAGAAAAGAAGAATCTGGAATATCTTGTTAAACAACTTGGTAAGAAAATGCTTAACTACAACAAAAAAGATAGTATTATATCAAAGGAACATAGAAATTGTGCTGGGACTACTGGAGGTCCACATGGAAAAGAGGAATGTGAACCCTTATGTGACAGCATATTAAAAAAAAACTAACTCTAATGGGAAGATCTGAAAAGACAATTTACCAAAGAAGATATACAGAAGGTCCACAGATATATGGAAAAATGCTCATGTTCACTTTTAATAAGGGAGATGCAAGTCAAAAATCATAATGAGGTATCATCTCACATCTCAACAAGTGCTGGAGAGGATGTGGAGAAAGAGGAACACTAATCCATTGTTGGTGGAATGTAAACTAGTGCATTTATTTTGGAAAGAAGTCTGGACTTATCTTAAAATATTAAAAAATGGAAATACCATATGATTCATCAATCCCGCTTCAAAGTATCTCCTCAGAGAACAGGAAACCATCAACTCAAAAAACTGTATGTTTCACAGGTTTATTGCAGCATTATTTATAATAGTTAGGCTTAGGAAGTAATCTAAGAGCCCACTGAAAGTGAATCGGATAAAGATTGAATAAAGAAGATGAGGTATATCCACACAATGGAATACTATTCAGTTATAAGACAAGATGAACTGTTACCATCAATAGCAAAGGAAGGAGTCAAGGGAATTATGTGCAGCAAAGTAAGTCAGAAAGACAAAGACAAATATTGGACCATTTCACATATATGAGTAAAATAAGAAATCAAAGCAGATGAACTGACAAATCAAAATAATTAAAACCTAGCTTATATGGATAACTGAAGGAAGGTTTCTGAAGTTAAAAAGGAAGGGAAAGAGAGAAATGTTGAAAGAATATTTGGTAAGAGAAAAAAATGAACTCCAAGTGGATCAAAGACCTAAATGTAAGAGCTAAACACAGATATAACTCTTCATGACCTTAATTTGGCAATGGATTGTTAGATATGGCACCAAAAGTACAGCCAACACAAGATAAACTGAAATTCATCAAAATTGAAAGTTTTTGTGCATCGAAGAACACTATGAAGCGAGTAAAAAGACAAGCAGAGAATGGGAGAAAATATCTGCAAATGATAAAGGTCTGTTATCTAGTCTATGTGAAAAACTATTACAACTCAACCACCAAAAGACTAGTAATCCAATCTAAAAGTGGGCAAAGGACACTTTCCCAAAAGAGACAAATAGCTAGTAAGCACATGAAAAGCATTAGGTATTAGGGAAATACAAACCAAAGCCATGATGAGATACCATCTCACACCCCCAGGATGCCTTTAACTAAGTTAACAACAACGAAGTGTTGGTGAGAATGTGAAGAACGCTGAACTTCATACATGCTGGTAGGAATATAAATTGGCACAGCCACTGTGGAAAACAATTTCTTACATAAGTTCTTCCACAAGTTAACATAGAACTAACCTATAACCCAATAACTTCAATCCTATGTACATATCTCACAGAACTGAAAACAGGTGTCAAGCAAAAAACTCACACACAAATGCTCATTCTAGCAATGTTCATAACAACCAAATGATGGAAACAACCCAAATGTCCGTCAAGGAGGAGCAAGTAAACAAAATGCAATGTACCCATATTATGGAATACCAGTCATAAAAAGGAACGAAGTTACAGACACACCACACCATGTGTAAACCTTGAAAACATGCCAAGACACAGAAGCCAGTCATGAAGGATCATATATTGTATGATTTCATATATGAAATTCCAAAATGGGCAATTCCATAGAAACAGAAAGATGAATAGTGATTCCCTGGAGCTGCAGGGTGCAGGCTGGAGGAATGCCAAGTGTTTTGTTATAGGATACAAGGTTTCCTTTTGGGGTGATGAAAATATTCTGAAAAAAAAAAAAGATATTCTGGAACAACAGGTGGTGTGGTTACAGGACATTATGAATGTACTTAATGGCACTGAATTATTCAATTTAAGACAGTTAAAATGGTGAACTCTGTTGTGTTTTCCACTGCACTAAAAAAATACCATTTGTTTCTCCTTTGATTCAATTATACTAATTAATTGATAGTTAGGTTCACTTTTTTCTGCTTGTCTTCTGTCTTGGGGCTCCCTTTACCCAGACATCTTTGTTCAATTTTGTTGAATGTTTAAAATACTTACATGGTCCAAAAGTTAAAACTGCACAAAAATAAATATACTCAAAAAGCGTCATTCCCTCCCCACCACACCTCATTCCCACCCACACAACCCCAGGTAGGCATCCAATTTCATTAGTTTCTGGTTTATCTTCTGTGTGTTTCTTCTAGCAAAAATAAGCAGAGATATAGATACTTATTTCCTCCTCTCTCTTACACAAAAAGTAGCCATCCACACATTCTTCTGCATCACATTCCTTAGCCAATACCTCCTGGAACTCTTCCACCAGTTTACAGACATGCTCTGCACTTTTTTGTTTGTTCATTTGTTGGTTTCATGGCACAACTTGGGGTAACTGGTTCATTTAACCACTAAATGTGGGCGTTTAGATCATCTCCAATTCTAAATTGCGCTGCAATGAATAAATTTGTGCATGTGTTTGTGGCATATCTTCAGGGCAGATTCCTAGAAGTGGAGTGTTCACTAGACAATGGTTCTGCTAGAAACTGCCAAATTTTCCTTTCTCCTGGTGTGTCATTTGGCATTCCCACTGGCAATGTGTGGCAGTCTCTGTTGCTTCACAGCCTCGCCAACAGAGCATGTTGTCCAAGTTTAACCGTGTGTTAATCTCAACTAAGAAACAGTAACTCTGGTTACTGTTAATTTGCAGTTTGGCTTTAATTCACATCTCTCCAGAATGAGTTGAGTATCCCTGCACAGCGCCAAGGAGCTTCCTTACAATTCTTTCATGAAGTGTCAGTCGTGTCCTTCCCCTGTCCCTCTATCCTGTTCCTGACCTTTTCTCCTTCAAGGTTTAAGTCCTTTATATATTAGAGATAGCCACCTTATCTGTGATGTATGTTGCAAGCACTCTCTCCTAGTTTGTCATTTGTCCTTCGATCTTGCTCATGATGTTGCCACTAACCCTCTTCATCACTAGGTAGTAAAAATCTCCTCATGGCATCTGTATTTTAAGTTACCATGAGAAAGCCTTTTCCACCCCCCAGTAAGAAAGACAGTACCAGCGCAGCCAGTGGTGACTGAGTCATGCACCTCCGGGGCCTCTGGGCTGGGTGCAACACAAGTCACTTTTCCCACCAGGACGCTGTACTCCCTAATTTATATAGTTATGTAAAAAATAGGCAAAAAAATAAAATTTGAGGAGAAAACTAATTGCCAATCTCCACACTTCCTTGTAACCTACACATACTGATTGAGGTGTGGTAGGCTGGTTATAGCCACTCTCCAGGATATTGCACCCAGCTTCTCTCTAGGAACTATGACTCAGCAGTCCACCCTGTTGGTGATTCAGAGACAGGCCTTTGGGTGACATCTTGTGAACACGTCTTGATACTGCAGCCCACAAACCAGAGAGCCAGCAGTCACCTTCTGGGCTACTGAAGAGATGCAACCTGGAAGGACAGTCTAGCTCTGGGCCCTGTTAGCTGAGCCCAACTTGAGCAAAGGAAGAAAGCTCCCAGGTGACCAAGTACCTCCTGCTGGCTGAGGGTCAGGTGGCAAGACTGAGGACAAGCACCTGACAAGTCTGTCCCAATCAGCAAGAAAATGTTCAACTTCTCGTGGGTCCCCATGATCCCTAATTCAACAACCCTACTAGGTTGCCTCTAGCACTCACTGCATCAGGGAAGGAGGGAGGTGACAGGCTGGGCATCTGGAACCACACACGTGCCTGTGTCATCTTGCAATGAAGCTCTGGGCTTGTGTGACTTTACTGTGTTTGGAGGCTTCTCTGCCCCAGGATGGCAGGCAGCCAGGGAAGGTGGGAAAAGACACAGATACTGCCCTCTCACTATTTGTTGGCGCACATTAGCCTCCATCACACCCTCTGGCGCTGTTTGTAGGTAAAGAAAGCCCACAGGTCACACAGCAAGCTCCAAAGAACTCATCAAATGGTGAGACCTAACCTCATTCTGTTTCACAACACTCCTGTTGCTGCCAGTGCTTCCCAAACATTTCCACTGAAGCACCCCAGCAGCTAAGGGAAGTGACCCCCTTCCTACCTGGACAGATGGGGAACACAAAACTTACTGCTCAATCTTCTCAAAATTGCATACAAGTTTTTGACGCTAGAAACAACTCTCCAAAATTCCTACTAACAAAGTATTTGCATTTTTTTTAAAGATTTATTTATTTATGCACACAAGAGCTGGGGTGTAGGCCAGAGGTGTGTATGTGGGAGGTGAGAGGATTCACCAGAGACAAAGTGAGGAGCAGAACAGGCAGACTGACTGAAATACACGGCTGAGGGGAGCAGCGGGCGAGACAGGAGAGGTCTACTGCATCATGTGGGAAGCTCCCTTGCCAGGATTGAACTGGTGCTGCAATGGCTGCTGATTGCTTCACAGTGCTAAGACTTAACCCACTGCGCCACCAGGGAGGCCCTATATTGTCCTTTCCTATGAAAAAAAGAAAAGCCTTCCAGACTATTAAAAACTCAAACATCTTCGTGTTGTCCCTATCTCCTGGCACACTGCCAGGTTCAAATTTGTGTGGTGAGTAGCTCAACATGATCCATAACAGCTGACTCTCTTAGTCTAAGTTCAAAGGTGCAATTATCAGTAAGAGACGCTCAATTCAAAGTAAGGCGACCCATGCTTTTCCTATACTAGGGGAAAAAACCAAACCAATAAAACACAGTTGATGAGGGTATGAGGAAATCGAGGAACGGGAAGGTAAATGATTTTCTACATGGCAGCTCAGCACCTTCCATCAAAATTTAAAATACATGCCCCCTTCAGCATAGCAACGCTAACACTAGAAATCATTGTGTTCATTACCAGCAGACTGCCAGGGAAAGGACAGGTCCACATACTGGCAGAGTGGGTAGCTGCTTACAAATGAGACCTACTCCTGCTCGTGTAGAAAGATGTTGGTGACAAAGACCCAGGAAAAAGCAGGTAGAGGAGGGAAGAACATTTAAACAGGACCTTGATATTTGGGAACGTAGGTTCTTGTAAATGCAGAAGCTTCTGGATACAGGTGACATTGTGGGCACTGACTTTGTCGTACTGGGGAGTGTGAGGCAGGAAGAAGGGGACACTGAGCTAGTCATACCTTTCATATCTTTAAGCTATTTGTCTTTTAACACAGCACCAACCGTAAAACACCAAGTGCTGTGAGCTGTTAGGTACCACACTTAAATATCCCAATCAAATCTGAGTAGACTCCTAAATTGATCATTTTCCTTTCTAATAAAATGTGGATGTTTTCTATCCTTTAGTTGCATGATCAAAAACAGCATTATCTAATGAACTTATTATGCAAGTCATTTATTCTTAAAATTTTAGTAGGTACAATTAAAAAACAAAACAAAAACTTTAATGTTTTATTTAATGTTATATCCAAAGTATTATCATCTTGACATTTAGACAGTGACAAGCATATCGCACCTTTTTCTTGGTGTTGTCTTCAAAGTCCAGTGTGTTTTTTTTTTTTATTTATGTATACAAGCTGGAGTGCAGGCCAGAGGTGTGGGGCGGTGAGAGAGTTCACCAGAGACAAGAGTGGGGAGCTGAACATGCAGATCGACCGAAATACACTGCTGAGGGGAGCAGCGTGTGGGGCAGAGAGGTCTGCCGCGCCATGTGGGAATCTCTCTGGCTGGGCATCGAACTCACGCCACAGCTGCTGATAGCTCCACAGCGCGGCACTCAACCCATTGTGCCACCAAAGGAGGCCCCTCCAGTGTGTTTTAGATCCTCATTTTGGATACACCTCAATTTAGACATTATATTTTCATGAGAAAGACCTGATCTATACTTGCATTCTATAAATTTATAGTTGAAACAACAGATTCACATACCTAAGTTCCTAACATACTTCAAAGTCTTCTAATTACCGAATCACATTGCTGGCTATGTTTTCCATGCTCTGCAACATATGTCTCCTGGCTGCTGTACTGCACAGCGGAGAGGCAGAAAGGTTTGTCCAGATGTGGTGCCCAGAGCAGCAGTATCAGCTTCACCTTGAAGCTAAATTCTCAGTCCACCCCAGACCCACAAGATCAGAAACTCTGGGGTGGACTCGGCACTCTGGTTTGAGAAGCCCCCCAAGGGACTATGATGCAGTTCATGTTTCAGATTCATATGCCCAAACCAAGTATCACCAAATAAGACCAAGGCAGAAACAGCTTCCATCACCTGTTTGTAGAAAGGAAACTGACTACAAGCTTCATTCCCCCACCATTATATTTTGAGGTTATAAAATCAGATTTGTGTTAGTCCAGGTGCAATAAATGGTCTCAGTGAAGTCTGGAATGCACTGTTGGATTACCAGTGGGTTAAGGTCAGGACCCAACCTGTGTGTCACCTTGTTTCAACCCATTCTTAAAACTCAGGCCCAGGCAATGAAACCTCTCCTGACTTGTACCAATTTCATCCACCCAAGTTCACTGTGTGGAGTCACTGTGGTAACAGGACTGCTGTCAGTGAATGGGGGAGGCAGGATGGGGCCACCCCTGGACAAAGAACTTAGACAACATAGGCAGAAGAACTACCCTCTTTCCTGGGCTCAGATGGCCAATCACTACAGAAGCCACATGATAAAGAAAGAGCTGTCTGCGATATGTTAAGTGAGAGAAGCTTCTGGAAGTTTAGGTCTGGCCTCTGGTGCTAATTCATTGCTCTTCAAGCTACTTTCTCTTATTTGGGGGTTAGGTGGCAAGGTTATTTTAGTAGCCTACCTGACTACTATCCTTCTGATTGCCTATTTTACCAGATGAGTTTGTGCATTTTATTGGAAACATTTTTTTTAAATTTCAACTATTAGCTGTCGAAGTATGAAAGCACTATAGCACTATAGCACACATTCTCTATAAAGTAAAAATAAATAAAACTTAGCTAATGTGCCAGTTTGAACAGCTACAGTCCTGTCATCTCTTCACTTTCCACCTGAAAGAGAATAAAATAGCTTATTTTTTTAGATTCGTCTTGATGAACTATAAGTGGTAGTTCATATAAAAAGATCTTTGCCAAATAAGGTATTTTAGCAGTCAACTATAAACTATTACTGCTTGACTACACTATGTGCTGGAATTAACTGTATTTGTCATCTGGGGTTTGAGAAAGCTAAAGTTTAAGTCCTATATCTCCCTTCCCGCCCCCCATGATTACGTTACATGCCAATGGAGCTGGTAATCTCAGACGGCCAGTTATTAACTGCACTATAGCAACTTTTCAACAGGGATTGCTAGCACACTCCACTTGAAAGCAGCTATAGCCATGCACACTGTGTGGACTAGTACCTGAGTCGCTGAGCTAGCCAACTACAAGTCCGTTTGTGTAAAGTTCCCGGTGGCTTGGATTCAGAGGCTTTCGCAGCTGAACACCTACACAGAAAGGTTAGATCAACTTTCACCCATTCCTTTGCTAACCAAGAAAGCCACACATACAGTTACGGTTACTGTACAGTTATTCAGATACTCAGATACAGACAAGGGAAACAATCAAATGTAATTACAAATCAACTTATGCTTCCATTTTTATTCAAGTTGATAGAGATACTCCTGGTTAATAACACTAATGTAAGGGTTGAACTGTGACCCCACAAAAGATAGGTTGAAGACCTAAACCTAAACCTTAGAATGCAACCTCATTTGGAAATAGGACCATTACAGGCATGATTAGTTAAGATGGGGTCAGAATGGAGCAAATCAGGACAATTCAATATGACGGGGGTTCTTATAAGCACGGGACATTTGGACAGACATGCACACAGGGAGAGTGAGAGGCCTTGTGAACATGGAGGCAGGAATCAGGTTGATATGTCTACAAACCAAGGAACACCAAAAAAAAGACAGCAAGCCAGCAGAAGCTGGGGGAGGCCTGGAACAGCCTCCCTACCAGCCTCAGAGGAAATCAATCTTGCTGATACCTTGATCTTGGACTTCTGCTCTACAAAAGTCAGAGAGAATGAATTTCTGTTGTTTAAGTTCCACCCAAATGTGGTAATTTGTTATGGCAGCCACAGGAAACAATACAACTAAAATCCAACTTTAATTTAGAATCAAATTTTAATTTAGCTTATATTCACCCAAACTCCTACAGCAAAAATTTAGCAACTGTAGTCTGGAACAACACTCAAAGGTCACTCTATCACTGTACGTCTAAAGGCACCGTAGCTAAGACTCTTCTCACCCGGCTGTGCTGACAGGGAGGCGCCCATGTTGGCAGCTATGATCCAGAGGATGTCTGTGCAGAATACAGAAATTGCCACGACACTGGTCACATGTCACCTGCAACATCTCTTTCTTCTTGCATCCTTCTTTTGAGCACCGGTAGGAAAAAATCTGAGAATGCAAAAGTTAAATCATAATTCAAGTGCTTGAGTATGCTTAGTATTTATCAAGCCCCCCAAGTAAACCATTAACATTTAAACCAGAAACACAGAGTGAAAATGTCAAGGTTTCATTCAAACACTTTTGTGTCAGTAAACAGAGGAATACTGATTAAGGAGACAAAGCAAGATTTTGGCAAGTGATAAGTACAAAAGTAGCACAGTAAGTTGGAGATTTGGATGTGTTCTTAGAACAAACCCAACCTAAGGGAGCGGGGCCTAGAGATGTGGAAGGGGAAGAGGCCAGGCAAACAGCATCACACACAGCTCCAGAGAGCAGCTGGATCCAGGGACAGAGGACACTGTCCCCACCAGGAGCAAGGGAACTAGAACATCTGTCTATAGCCCCTACACCCCTTAGTTTTTGTGTTTATCTGTGGGGGAAAGGGATAGTCGTGATCCAGTCCCAGGCACTTCAAACTCTGGGAAAGTAAAAAAGTCAGGCAGCCCTCTAGCAGATGGGCAGAGTGACCTGGACACATACAAACAGTGGAGAGCAATGCTCCGGTGGGTTGTGGGGGTGGGGGTGACTACACTGGAGTGAAAGGAGGGGGAGGGACTAGGTGGTAAATCTGGGTTGATTTGAGAATGAGGAAGACTGTGTCAAATTGGTAGAGAGGCATGCCAGGTGGAGCATGTCTTGTATAGAGACAAGGAGGTTTTAAAGGAATTTCCACAAGGCTTGGGAGGCAAAACGCAGGAGTGTATAGCACCCAGCAGCACGGAAGAGTAGGGTCAAGAAGGGGGAATGGAGTAGGCTTACCACAAGGGTTCTGTGTAAGCTAAGAAATGGATTTTACTCCCTAAGCATGTTTGAGGTGGAGAACAGAAAATAGAGTCAACGGGTCTCACATTTATTAGTTGTAATGCAACTGTAACTATCCTTTATTTAATATAACATTAAAGTCACTGATCACTACAAATCAAGATCCACGGCTAGAAGCTGTGATTTAAACTGACAAAAACCAATTTCCCAAAGACAAACTCTAAAAAGCCCACCTGCTTACTTGGAAGAGCAACAGGACAGGATGGGGAGCATCTGAGAAAGCAGCCAGTCTCAGAAAAACAAGTAGCACAGAGGAGCCCATGGGGAGGAAGGGGCCTTTAGGGAGGAGGCCTCAGGGAGGGCCTGGGAGCAGGCTGAGAAGCTCTAAAAAACTGATCCCGGGGGCCTATGGGGGGGGACAGGGGATGAAGGGACTACACATACACAATGGCTCTGACCCTCCAAAAAACTAAGAATATGGTAGATGAGACTTTCTGAACAAGGCTAAACCTACAAGGGCCAAGAATAAAAAGGAAATAGCCACAAAATCTTAGAAATAACAAAAAAAAAATACAAAGATGAGTAGTAACTGATTTGGCAGATATGAGAAAGTCAAATTGTAAACTAGCTGGTACATTATATCAAAAATTCAACCCTATTTATGAAACAAAACCCCAAAGGCTCAGAAGTCAGCAGGACCAGAAGCTCACGGTGATGCAAGGCCTGCTTAAGTCACCCCCATATTCCCCCATTACCAGCAGGAAGCCTACTCCACATCAGGTGAGAGGCTGAGGCCTGGAAGTACAGCAGAGGCAGGAGGAACCCAGGGAGACTGTCCTTGGGACACTAAGGACCACCCTCCTTGTACAGCTCTTGCTGCTTTCTCTACTTGGTTCCCAGAATCCTAGAAGCCAGGAGGGTGCCCTCCATGTAGGGGAACAGAAAACTTTCTCTGGGCATTTGATTAGCCTGAGAGAAAGACCCAAAGACGCAGACCTGCAAGGTTTCCTGAGAAGGTGGGCCAGGCAGATGACCCCAGAGAAGGCCTGAGTCCACACTGCCCCTACCATGTGACAGGTTAGCACCCACCCACCCACAAGCTATGACACAGGAAGAACCACCCAGACACAGACCACACATGCAAGAGAAGACAGGCCAGGAGATCTGGTTCCCCAGCAATAGGAGCATAGAGAAATTTGAAGAATCAAAGATGACATTCCGGATGGAAGCACTGAAGTTTCTAGCTTGGAAGATCCCACTACTTGCCCAGTAGGATATATGAAAATGGATATTAGAACATTCATGTGAACTTTCCAAACTCTGGGACACAGAGGAGATCCTCAAAGCACGGGAGGAAAACTGTGTTCCACAAATCATTGAGGTAGAATGACTAGTGGAATTTCTAAAGCAGCAGCAAAGAAAAGCAAGGAAACAAGCCAACACCTGCAAACACCAAGGGAAGACTTCAAATCGAGGATGCCATCCCTGGCAGCCAACCCAGCAGAAAGGGAGAATGAGCACCTTGAGAAGCACATGATCTCAATTTATCTTCCATTCTCCCTCACAGGAAGCAACTGAAGGAAGTGTCTCCACCAAATAAGGGAATAAACGAAAAATAAGAAAAATGCAGTAAACGAGGGACCTCCTATAAGGGAAATACAGGTAACTAGGATCCATGTAAGAGAAATGCAAAGAGCTGCTTGATGTCTGTTGGCCTCAAGGTTTGTCATTACCTTCTCTCTCTTCTTCCCCGGATGGTATTTACAGTCTCTATCGATGTGCTCACCAACCACCACATCCGGCATCTCTCCCTTTTTTATTGGGACTGGGTTGTTACAAAGTGGGCAAACTGGGACCCGAACATTCTAAAAATAATGAATGTAAGACAATGTTTCAGAATTCAGACATTCAAAACTCACAGCATTGCTAAATGACCTCTAGGCATATTTTCCCTGTC
Organism: Scalopus aquaticus; assembly: GCA_004024925.1. NCBI lineage: Eukaryota > Metazoa > Chordata > Mammalia > Eulipotyphla > Talpidae > Scalopus > Scalopus aquaticus. The sequence goes on along the minus strand of PVIJ01009992.1, from coordinate 49,759 downwards.
TAGAGATACAGGAAGTCCAACTCAACAAATAAGCTAGGCAGTTTGGCCTAATCATCAGTATTCAGTAAACATAAGGAATGAGTCACCTTTCCCCACCCATGCCTTACAATGATCTAGAAAAAGCTGGAGAGTCAGACCCAGGCCAATGTTGGTCAAAGAATGGAATGCTAAGTCATTCACGCTTCTAACTGCCACCATGTCAAAGTAACAGATTGCTGAAAAAAAGAGTTGACTCATAATCTGTGAATCATCCTGAAACAGTAAGATCACAGGTTGGGAACCACCACAGGGTCAACAACAAACATCTTAAGAGCTTTGGATTTTTCCAGTTTGTATCATGTGCTATTTGAATCAACTGACTTTCATGTCAAGGTTGTAAATTACCCAGCTAAGTAGTGTTTTTAGTACTTTACAGATTAGATCCCATGTCAAGTATTAAACTATTTTCCGCACCCATGAAGATACATTTATTTTCCCTCAGTATAATGATCAAAGAATTTTAATAGGAGGTTAAAGTTCTGCAGGTAGGACTACAACAACTTGACTCTACAAGTTCCTGAAAATACAATCTGTTGCTTCAGAGTTATGCTGTCCAGAACTTTCTGAGACACAAGGAAGCCTTCTCGCCTGTCCCGTTCAACATGTCAGCCATGCATGAGAGTACCTGAGCTCTCAAAACAATGTGACTTTGAAACTAATTTGATGTATTATTTAATTTTAATTAAACTTTATCGACATGTGGCTTGTGTCCACTATTTCAGACAGTGCGGCTTGAGAGAGTGAGGATTAGAATCTCTTAAATAAAGTATGCTAAATTACCTTCTTGAATGCAAAGGGACATTTATGTGTAGCATACGTGAAATGATCTTTACAGAAATCTTGTTTACATGCATCACATTTTAATGGAAGAAAATCTAAAAGAAAAAAAGACAGTAAAGTGTTTTCAAATACTAGCATAAAAGAACTGTAGATCATATATACAATTATTCACCTGCACTAAGCTCTTTATGCCTATCAAGATAGATACATTCCTGAGGCATCACACACTAGAAAACATTTTGGGGTCATGGACTTCGAAGTATCAACAACACTGAAAAATCTTTAATGTTATCTTTTCGAGAGAGACCCACATCATGTGGTGTTAAGGAGTAGTTAAGCAGCACATTATGTATCATGTATATCCTCTTGCCCTGGCTGCTAGTGTGGTATCTGGCCTTCGTTAGATTAGATCTAATCAACAGCATTGAGCAGAACCCACACCTCTGATTCAGATCCTCAAAACTGAAAAGCCAAGACACAGATAAAGATAGATAAGTAATAAAATGGCCAGGTCTCCCCCACAAATAGCCAACAGATTACTCATTTTTAAATTAACAGTCATTTAAAAATGCTTACCTAGCTGCTTACAAGTTTTTTCTGAACAATGCTTCCCCAAATCAGGAAACTCCATTATGAGAAAAGTCCAAAATGCAGATGGCAGAATGAAGAATCACCTACAAGAATTAAAATAGGAGGAAAGTAATAAGCGCCCTAATTTCACATATCAGGATTTATAATTTACAACTAATGAAAATTAACACATGCTCTGCGGGGAGCACTAAATGTCCATGTCACATTGGGCCCTGGGATTAAAGCATCACACTCTTGTCTTCAGCAAAGAAATAAATAGGAGCTTTTGTATAAGAACCAGCTCACTCAGAATCAACAGCATTAAAAGACACATTGTTTCCCAATCACGTTAATTCCTAGATTATGGAGCTCACCCCAAATTCAGATTTTCATTAACAAAAGCTGTTATATTAATTTACACAACTACCAGTGAAAATCACAGTCTCTGTGAAGTCGAACTCACAATTTCATCTGTCGAATACTCTTGTGGATGAAAACAAAACTGTTACTAGGTGCTGAGTCATATTAGTTGACTGTACTTCCCCACAGAGATTCAACTCTGTCCCTTGCAGCTCTCTTAATTTAACTCCCTGATGCACTGTGCTTCACTTATAACTTGCTCCTTAATGACAATCAACGTGGAGATGGTCAAGGAGAAGCACAAGATGTTAACTCACCACAGAAAACAGGCAGACAGGTGGTAACACTATTGCACTTAAGAGAAAATTTAAGTCCACAGTACGCCTCACAAAGTCCCCTAGATCTGATATCCATCGAACCCCTCAAAATTCTAGTTCCTTCCAAAACCCACGTCCCGACGGTCTTTTCAGAATCTTCCCATCAGCTCTATCCACTCTTCTGGAACGTCTCCTGTGCTATACCCTAAGCCTGGAATACTCCGGCCCCAGCTAACAACTATTCCTGTCCTCGAGTCTCAGTTAAGGGCCTTTCCTAACACCGGCATCAAAACCCACAGCCCTTAAAGGATCCTGCAGTTCCTTCCCCAGCACCCAGCGAGGCCTCCCTCACTCGGTTTCCAACCGCAGGTTCGTTCTCTACTATGGGCTCTACAAGCGCTGAGGCCCCGTCTGTCTCGCCCACCGCTGCATCGGAAGAGCCTAGCAAGCTCACGACCGGAGTAGGTGTTCCGAAATCTTCCTCAGAACTGACCGGAAGCGACGCAGACCCCAACGAGACGTAATCACCCCAGATCCCGGGGTCGTTGTGCGAAGACGCTAAAGCTCTCCGCATGTGTACAGGCGGCGGACTCGCAGGGCCGCTGTCTGGCAGGGGGCTCTTAGACCCGTCTGACCTGGGCCCCCGGCCATAGACGCCCGCCCCAGCCCCTGGCCTCGCAGGGTCCGCGGGGTCGATCTGTACCTGGCGCCCCACGGAGACCCGGGCAGTCGCGGAGGCGAGAGGAAGGTGGGGGAGATGGGAAGCCGAGTCTCCCAATGGGTGGTCAGCCGCGGGGGGCCACGCCGACAAGAACGAGGGAATCCAGACTCGGAGACTCGGGTGGCAGCAGAGGCCCGTCCGAGTCCGCGGGAAAGCCCAGCATCGCGCCACGCGCAGCTCTCCGCCATTTATTCCAAGCGGTGGGGTAGGAGAGCCGCCGCCGCACGGGCGTTTCCCGGTGTGCTCGATGACGTCATCGCCGAGCCGACCAATCCCGCTCCGCTGCGGCCCGCCCACTTCTTCCTCCTCCGCTACCTTCTCGAACTGTCCGGCAGCTTCCCTGTGCAGCTTAGTCACCGTGAGGCGGCCCTGCGCAGTCGCATTCGACCGACTGCGAGGCGCGGGAATACTTGAGTCTAGACTTAAGAGGCCGCGATCGCCCCACTGCCGCTTGTGGAGCTCTAGGGTATGGAGGTGGAAAGCGCGGGGGAGTAGTGGAGACCCCCAGGAGCGGGTTTCAGCGAAGTAGGGGCCGTCCTGATGGCGCCCTGCGCTGTTGTCAGATGATGAGAGAGAAGGATGGAAGTGGAGGGGCCCATTGCGCCCCTCTGGTGGTTTCCAAAGCGTGAAAGCCCTCTGCTTAGAACAAATTTTACAGCGATTAGTGATTCAAAACTTAAGAAAGTTTGCAAGAACATATCAAAAACACCTATTCACCATCTCTCAGGTCCCCCAGTTATTGATAATCACCATATTTGCTTTATCACACCCTCCCCTGCTCTGTACATGTATGTGCTGTGGGGTCTCTGCTTACAAAGTCCCAGCCAACACCAAATTGGGAATATTCCCTGGCAAATACAGGTACGTTCTTGAGAGCCACTGGTCATATTTTCATCAAGTGATCAGTTGTTAACCCTATTTTATGAGTGTCCTGTTTAAGGCATCTACATACTACGTATTATTGATTCATTATTGAAATCACGGCCAGCAAAATCTAATCCATGCCTGAACTCAGCTTACCTGATACTTGTATTTTCTCCATAAGATACATCACGTCTTGTGCTTAAGAGACTGGATTGGACTGGAACAACAGCTTGGGGACATTTTTATAGCACAGAAAGCACAAAAGTGCAAACTTGAAAACCATGATTCTGAGTGGGCATGAGAAGGACCCTTCTTTAAAATATCAGAGTGAAACAAGGTGTTGGAGCACTCAGTGTGAGTAAACCTTGCACCCATGGGCCCTGGGGGCAGCCTGCACAGCCTTCTTGGGGGTGCAGGAAAGTCTGCCCTGCTCCACTTTTTCCCACTAGAGGAAGGGTGGAACTCTCCTCTCTGATGTGTTGAGGCAGGTGGGCGGCTGCTAGGAAGAGCTGCTTGGAAGGCTGAGTCAAGCCCCCTTGGGAGTTTAGAATCAGAAGACACAAGGGCTGGACTGCAGTATCTGGACCTTTTTCTTCTCTTTCTGCACTCTGTCTCGGTGAGTGGCATTGGCTTGGCATTCGGTCCCTGCATTCTGATCTCTTCTCTTGCCTGGTTGCTTCTATTTGGCATGACTTCCAATCTCAGGCTGTCCCTTCTTCCTTCACTTGTGCAACTGGCTCCAGGCTCTCTTTGGAGGACTGGCTACGACCTTCTCCATGCAGCTGGGCCCCCGCTTACCCTCCCCACCTCTGCTCAGAGGACAGCTGTCATCTTCCACATGTGGCTTTTGACATGGACTTTATAACATGGACACTGGAATAGGATAAACACTGTCTCTCACTTAGCTCTCCCATTTCTCACTCCCTGTCAGTAAACTCTGTTACTGTTGTTTCTTCCTGCATGTCTGTTTTTGAGTCATGTCCTGCAGTTATAAGTGTTCAGGCAAGGACCCAACAACAGGGCCATCCCCCACCCCTGTGCGAGTTTGCTCAGTTTCAAAGACATCATATGATATTTGAAAGGCATTATATCTTGTTTGACCACTGCAAGAAGTGCACTCCTCAGGCAACTGAAGTATTTATCCACGCTGCACATGTCTTAGAATAACTGAGAAAACACCCAAGATTGATTTTGGAGTTACAAATGAATTAGCAAGTAGGTAAATTCACAAATGTGGAGTACACAAAGGACTCCTGAACACCTGCCTTCCCAGGGACTGTGCATGTTTATGTATGTGTCCATTTCATTAGTCACCTTCTGAATCATTTATAGACATGCTGAATGCCCCAACATGCCCACATACTCAGTGTGTATGTCCCTAAAGCATACACACCACTCTTTAGCCACGCAGGTGAAGAAATCCTCAGTGAAACTATAAAGATCCAATCTACAGATCCCACTTGAATTTTACCAACTATGTCAACAATGTGTGATTTTCCTTATGCGACAAAATCCTACCCATGATTGCATGTTCATTCTCCTTCCACCTGGAACAGGTCCACCACCTGTGGTTCACCTCTTGCTATCCTTGGTCCTGATCTGACCAAGCCCACACCAAGTTGTTGTGGGAACAGAAGACTATTTAGTCAGAGTTTTAAAATGAAGCTTCTGGTCATTAACTGAATATTTGCATTCAAAGTGTGGTGCCACAAAGCCTAAGTTAGGCGACCACCATGCTCCTACATTTCTTACTATGTCAATATTAAGGACATCTGAGATATCCTCAGAACTGCCTTGTGATTAGCAATGGATGGGCCTTGTGATACTTGTGACACTCTGGCGAGCAGGGAGGCAGGCCTTCGTTAGCAAACCTCAAGAAGTCTACTTGAAAGGATGAGACTGTGTCCAGCGATATGCTCACTCTTTATCAAGAAGCCACAGTGTTCTTCACCACTTTTAAGACCCCTATTCTACATAGGAGGTACAGTTAAGAAACATGCCCAAAAAGGAGCCAACCTAAGGGGCTACTATGAACTCTTAAAAATTTAGGTTTAAAACTCAAAACCGAATGCCAACTTATTTGGTCTAGGCAGCCCTTCCTGTGCTCTCCTTTTCCCTGCAAGTATCACTTCATGGCCTAGTCTTGATGGTGGGAAGCTTCTCAATTATGGAGAAAAGGAAATACATTGACGTTATGTCTGCTACACACTGTGCTTTGAAACATTCGTTCAGCTGCAATATGTGGAGATTGAGGCAGGAGCAGAAGCTAGGAGAGCTGACCAGAGCTATCACTGTGGTCTAGTTAAAAATGATGGTGACTGTGGCAATGATTATTGACCCTCACAGCTTCCCTTATAGGAAGGGCATGAGCATGAGATCCTCTTTTTCAGAGGGAGAGGGGTTTCTAGGCAAAGAGTTCCCTGCTAATAAAAAGAGATCCCCTCCTTTTCGAGAGGATATTTATTTTCACAATGGTTGAAAATAATGGCCTTCTTGCTAACGTGAAGGGCTAACGTTAAGGACCAAGTCAAAATGCTAAAATGGCAGAGCAGAAAGGTAGAAAAACCCAGGTTACAATGGCATTGTGGAGCTGATGGTCAATTTCTCTGCCTCTGGACTTCCTTTAATGTGAGACAATGTATATCCTTATTGTGCAAAGCATTTGTTGTTATTTCTAGCCAAAAGCATTCTTACTGTTGTGTGGGGAAAAAATTCAATTTATCGGTGCCCACGCAGTGATGTAAAAAAAAATTCAATTTAGGACCTATCAACTCTGAAATGAAAGAAAAGTTGACAAATAAGTAATTGAAAACATGAGTCTGGGGTTCAGAAATCTGGCTTTGAGACATAAAGCTGGAAATGTCAGTACAAAGATGGCAATTGAATCCATGAGTGTTGATGAGAACACCTAGGGAAAGGATATAATGTGGAGGGGAAGAGAACCCAGGCCTGTGCTTCAGGAAAATCTAATGCTTAAAGATCAGAGAAAGATGAAGTGACTTATTGAACTGAGAATGAGTACCCAAAGAACTTAGGAGGGAAATAAGAAGCAAGGAGCATCATCCAGTCAAGGATAGAGGAGAGATTCAAGAGGGAAAACTGGTTAATTGCCTACTGCCTTTAAGAGAACAAGATGAAGACTGAAAGTTTCTGCTGGGATTAGTGGCAGAAAGGTTACTGTTGCCTTTAGGATGGTACCCAAGGTGGGCAGAGTTAGACTGAAATGGGTGAAGAAACAGCCTGAGTGAAAGAAATTGGGATATAAGCAGGAGAAGCCTTTATAACCAAAGAAAGGTGATCAAATATGTTTTCCCTTCCACCCTCCTTGTCCAGCCTGGTTAAACAGGTGACTTCCCACTGCCCATTTCCCACAGGGCAATCTCTCTTCTGCTTGGACACATAGTCAATATTATCTCTACATTTATAATTCATATTCTCAACAAATATTTATTGGGTGCTTGCTGTGTGGACAGCATCCTGTTAGGTCTCAAGAAACTAAAAAAAAAGTATTAAACTGAGTCCCTGTCCCTTGCAAGGAGTTTATCATCTTGTTCTTGGAGACAAAAGAGACCACATCCTGAAACGACTGGACATGAAGTATTAACACTGTGGGTCAGAGGCTAAAATCACTACTGGAATTCAGGCAATCAGAATTTCCCAGTGCAAGTCTGAGAAAGTTGCATTGGAGTGTCTAGGGAAGTTTCACTGTGAAGAAAGGCTCCAGCAGGCCCTCATAGATGGGGTTCTTGGACTAACGTAGGGCAGCACTACAGAAACCAAAGTTGTATGTCAGCCAGAACTCTTGATTGCAAGTGACAAGAACTTACCTCAAAATAGATTTTCCCAAAAGTGGAATTTACTGGCCCTTAGAATTCAGTTGTGCCTGGATCCAGGAACTCCTGTGCATTTCTGGAGAGCTTTGTCTCCGAATGCTGACCTCCCTGTTCTACTGCAGAGTAGCCTCCAGAAGGTAGCTGCCAGCAGCCAGGGCCACAGTTGACTAACCGAGTGAGCATCTTTCTCCCAGCCTTTATTTCATAATCCACAGAGGAGCTCTGATTGTCTTTTGGGGACCCCATTAATGTGAATGCACATGATCCCAGCTGAAAAACATTTGAGTATGAAAATGGGGTGCTGTTAATTTTTCTAGGATAACAGTAATAACTGGGACTTTTCCAGAAAAGCTAGGATATGAGAGCACCATAATCCTATGCCTACTCTCTTTGGCTGATGTTTGAGAACTCTACCAGAATCACATTAAATCGGGTAGAGAAAGTTTTCCAAAATAAAAGTTTTCTATTGGATGAAAGAGGGATGAGAATGATGGGATCGCAAAACTAACATTGAGTTGGCAATTCAGGGAAAGTGAAAGAAAAAAACCAAAAAGTAAATAAAGCACAAAGTTTGAAGTCAAGCTACTTGAACAAAGACCGAAGACTTAGAATGTGAGGCAAATAAATCAGAACTTCACCTGACTGGTAAAGAAGACAGGATATTGTTCAAGAAATTGCAATCTAAGCCTGGGAGTCAAATCTGGGGATGAGTTGCAGGATAAATTGAGAAGGTTCAAAGAGGAGCTAAGATTGTATTAATAGAATCCTGACCTGTTGAGAGTATCAACGCAGTGGAGATAAAAAGAAAGTGATATATTCAGTAGTACTTCTTGGTTGATTGGACAGAGAAGAAGGGCCTATCAAATTTCAAGCTTGGTGAATCAGAAGAACTGAAAAGAATAGGAAGGTTACCAAGGTGAGCACTTTGGAAATGAGGTAAGTCTGGACTTGTGTTGAGTTTTAGAAAAGTTGTATACATAGAGAAAACGCAGTAGAGTTGGAATCAAATTTAAAGCCAAGACAATGGATAAAGTCTCCCCAGAAAGCGTGACATGGTCAGAACTGAGTCTGCCGAGGACTAGTGCGAAGAAGCCAAAACAGAAAATGAGCAATAGTGAGATTAAAAAAGAATGCCGTTGTGGTATCAAGGTGCAGTGTTGAGTGCTCTGATGAATTCTAATGGGAATGGGCATTCCTTAAAGAAGTTTGACTAGGGCCTCCCTGGTGGCGCAGCGGTTAAGTGCTGCTCTGTGGAGCTGTCGGCAGCAGCGATGCGAGTTCGACGCCCGGCCGGGGAAAATCCCACATGGTGCGGCAGACCTCTCCTGCCTCGCCCGCTGCTCCCCTCAGCAGTGTATTTCTCATCTGCCTGTTCTGCTCCCCACTCTGTCTCTGGTAAAGCCTCTCACCGCTGTACCCCAGCTGTATGTATAAATAAATAAATCTTTAAAAAAAAAAGAAGTTTGACTAGAAGGCTACTTATTACCTTTGATTTCCTTATAATGATATGGCATTCAAGATAGGCTGGGTTATGCTGTGTAACAGATAGCCCCAAAGTTAAAGTGGCTGAAAACAGTCAAGGTTTATTTCTTGCTCTCTTCATGTCCATAATATGTAGACAAGCCCTGCTCCACGTTGTCATCTCCACTCAAACCTGGGACTTAAAGCAGTCACTATTAGAACCGTTGCTAGTTGCCTCTGAATGGCTCTTCACGTTGGCAAGTAAATCCTCCTGCCTACAGGTTCCACACCCAACCACAAGAGGGCCAGAACGCACAAGCCCACTGAAATGTGTAGTTGTTGAACAGGAAAATTCAACTTAGAGTAGTAGTGGAGGATGGATATTGGACTGAAAAGGACAAAAGAATAGGACCTCCTCCTTTAATGCTTGGTTGCGGTAGCTGCTCTCTGAGTACCATAATTCTTGCTGTTAGCCCACAAGGCCCCTGAGGATGTAGACTGTGCCTTTAACCCTTTGAGGATGGTTCTCACGCCTTCTTGTGTTCACTAGGCTCCTTTAGGTGATGAAACTGGAGAGAGATGCTGAGGGGACATCAAGGACTCTCAGGAAGAACAATAAAACCGGAAGTGTTTTCAGTGCAGGCTTACCAGGAAGGAAAGTCTCTTTAAATTCTGAGTGGTCACAGAAATTTGCCTATTATGGCCTCATAATGACTATAATGATGACTATAAACTCTAGTTAGGCCAATTTTCCTACTGGAACCTTCCTGCAAGCACTTGTTTTCTAATGAACAAAGGTCTGCTAAGTGAGATTACGAACCCCTGCCAGCTACCACGGCCCATGAAGCACTGTGTTCGCTGACGTCTTCTTTGGGTTGCTAGTTGCTACGTGGCTTTGGGGTTCTGAATCTGAGTAGATGAAGCCAACAGAAATCAAACACTGTATTCCCTCAGACTCCATGGTTGTCCTCATGTGATGCATAGCATAAATATTTCATAGATAAAAAGTCAGCAAGACAGAGATTTTAATTCCGGAAAGTGATTATAAGATAAACTACAGGAGATGTAGCATATGATTTGTCGCACAACACATTTTTAACTAAGCCAAAGCTCTGTGGAATAAAAATAAATGTACTCAGGTTCCCAAGTGAATGGGGAGCAGCTGAATGGCAGAGAGATGACCTAATGTTTTCTTTTTCCATCTCTTAATTTTGAGATGGGAGGTTATCTAACAGACAGGACTGCCTTTATCACAGAATCTGGGTCACATGACTCTTGTTTACTCCATCCCTTGATAATGAACCAGTGCAAGGGCTTCTGTTTCAATATCCTTCCAAATATTGTCAGAAAAGACCATCTTGGAGAACCCTTTGTTTGGGGCCTATTGAGTCCCCAACAATAAGATTGGCTCATTGTTGATAACTGCCCATTTAAAGTTTTGTCTACGGCCTGAAATGCAAATGCAAAATTAGAAAAAGAGGAAAGTGAGCTGGCACTGAGGACGTGGTGGAAACACTCGCCCTGGGAAGCACTTTTAAACCTGTCAGAGCTATTTCTCCATTGACTCTGAGCAGCCAAAGCTGTGCATTGATTTCCTTTAGCCTTTGTATCATCCTTTACATGTGGTGCTCGGTCACTGATGTGAAATAGATCCAACGTGCTCTTCCCACCAAGAGGAAGCTTCGGCCCAGTGGGCGGTCAAAGTTGGAAGCCTCTGGAAAAGATATTCCATCCCCTGCAGACTCACATGTGGACGCATGTCTCCTTGAGTAGGTGTCAGTGGAAGACAAGCAGGGGTGCGGGTGCCAGCCCACAGGGAGCCTCAGGAGGATGTCCCTGAATGGAAAAACTGGGAATTCCAAACCAAATCTGTATTGTAGTCAGCAGTGTTGACTCACACATTTCTTAGTTTTCAGAAAAGTTAATAATGGGGATTCTCTGAAATGCCTTTACAGATCTCCATCGGAAATGACTTCAATATAAAAAGTTCAAAATGAAGCTGCCTTTGTTGGCTAGCGATCAAGGATTTTTTATTTGTATTTATTTTGAAAGCCTGCCGTTGAAAAAGCACCCCATTATCATATATTGGAGGAGAGCAGCGAGGACAGCTACCTTTGTCCTCATGAGAAGTGAGATGGTTTTCCCTGCCCCCTAAATCTTTGTCTAGGATGGACAGTTACTCTTGCTTTGGCTTAGAAGGCTATTTAAATGCCCCCTTGCCATTCAGAGCAATTATACTCACTCTGTATCACTTAGAGTACTTCCACATCAAAACTCTTGTTCTTGATTTAAAATGTTGTTCTGACCTGAGCCACCACCTGTCACCGCTTCAGGATTCCTAGACCCGTGTCTGTGAGAACTCTAGGTGAAGAATCTAGTTCATTACAAAATAACAACAATGCAAAGTCATCAGTTTATTCTCAGCTTTGTGTTGGGTCTTGAGTGGGTTCTGAATAAGTAATATGAATCCTGATTTCCCAGTGACTGGAGATTCCATTCCTGGCCAGACCCCTTTGCTAGCCCCTCAAATCTCTGCATTAAATATTAAAGGCCCCTGCACCCTGGCGGCTGCATCCTGGATGCAGAGACAGAGTTTCTGTGGAATAACTCCTATTGGTTGGCTGCTAGGTCTGTTCATTATTTTAATCTATGCATATTGGCTAGCATTTCAATAGTGTTTCTTTTTCCCAAAGATATTAGTTTGAAATGGAGACTCCATTTCCCATGCAGCAGGGAAGAAGAGGCGGACTCTCACTAGCTCTGATTGTTCTTTTTTTTTTAAAGATTTATTTATTTATACATACAAGCTGGGGTACAGGCCAGAGGCGTGGGGCAGCGAGAGGGTTCACCGGAGACAGAGTGGGGAGCAGAACGGGCAGATCAGAAATACACTGCTGAGGGGAGCAGCAGGCCAGGCAGGAGAGGTCTGCGGCACCATGTGGGATTCTCCCTGGCTGGGCGTCGAACTCGCATCACGCACTGCCGACAGCTCCACAGCACAGTGTTCAACCACTGCACCACCAGGGAGGCCCTCACTAGCTCTGATTGTACACTGAGTGGGGGACACCCACGACAGATGATCTTTAGATCACCCATGTCTTTTTCTCTCTTTAACCCAGCAGGGACTCTTGGGACATCCCAGCCAGTTTGCTGGCTGTCCTGGTCATATGCAGGCCTGCTTTATGCAGCAGACTTGGCTGTGGTGCTGTGGGGATGGGGCTAAAGAAGCATGAGACTTTAGCGTATTAGTTATATGGAGAGTGAAAACTGGTCTACTGAAAATATGTAAACAAATAGATAAAAGACAGAGCAACCCAGAGCATTCCCCACTGCTGAAAGGGCAGAAAGCATGAGTGACAGAAACAACTGTCACCCGTTTGAAGCGGGGGAGCTCTTCTTTGACTGGAGTCACCAGAGAGCCTGTCTGTGGGATGAGGGTGCCTGTCCTGTGTCTGGGAGGACACAGGACTTGAATGCATGTGGTAGGTGGGGTGTGAGCACAGGGAGGGCACACGGCTGTTGGCAGAGCTTGCTGTGTCAGTGGGCGGTGCTCACTGTGAGGGCCCCACTGTCGTCAGGGCATTGGAGTCTTTGAGGAAAACAATCTTCATGAGCCCGAGATTCAAATGAAGGGGCTGACCCTCAACCCTTTCCCAAAAGGACTGAGGTTCACTTTCCGTGTTCTTTTAAAATGAGACATTCTCCTTTTTTGTTGCTGACAGTTAAGCCCCACATGGAGCTGAACCACATGGTTTAGTCATTCCAATGACATTCTGATTAGGTCTAGAGAGTTCTGCCTGAAGGGGATTTCTTTAGAAGGGAAGAGAAGGGCTGAGCACATACTCGAGGAGAGAGGGCAGGGAGGCAGGTGCAAACCTCCTAGGCAGCAGCCCCTGCCAGCCCCCCAAGGCCCTAGCAGTACCCTCCAGATTATCCTTTGGAAAGGACTTTTGTGTCCTTCTCTGCCAGCAACTGAAACGATAAAAACAGACATAATTGTAGAGATAAATTACCAGGCCCTTCGCTACGGGCCTCTGCGTCCCAGGCAGCAACGGCTGGACTTCACCTGGCAGGAGAGTTCTGTGAGGACCTCCCATGCGCTCAGCTGGTCATTTCTAGCCAGCTCGCTGCCCAGTCTTCTCCCATGCCCCTGGCAAGAGCCAAGGTGTGGGACAGTGTTGACCAGGGAGACCTGTGCTATATCCCCGGCATTTTCAGGTCCACCTGGACAGACAGTAGAGCCAGCCAGAGACCTGCAATGGGCAGGAACGTGGTGCCACCGACATCACCTTATCTCTGTGGTTTTTGTTTGGGGAATGGACTGACTGAGGCTTCGGAGCCACAGAGAGGAGCTCGCCCCTCCCCCCCATCATACTCACAAACCAGACAGATTTGATTAGGAATTGGGGATCTGTTCTGTAGTGGCTTCCGGTTAAGCTGAAGGGAATGTGTGGAATCTCTCCTTTCTATGCCAGGCCACTGCTTCTTTCTCATGCGCAAGTGGACCAGGGCTGGGTGCAGGTCGGAAAATGTCATGTGGTTCAACCAGCTGCTCCTGCTTGGCCTTGAAGGCCAAGTTCCTTTTCTTTCCAGTTATCGTTAGGCCGTTTATACTCTACCAGAGAGGGCAGAGGCGGCCTCGCTGAAAGCTTTCAAGCGTTTAGTGGTGAGCATGAGCTATTTAGTGCTACAAGCATGAAACCTGACAGGGCTGTTGTCTGCATGCGGCTACCTGAGCACAGCTATGTGTATCCAGTGGGCTAACATCAGTCAGCGAAAGACAGCTGGACTCGGTGGATTTTCCCCGAGCTGAAATTCTGTCTGTTCAGGGTGGTGCTTACAGCCCTAAGTGGGCGCCCAAGCAGGTTGGGGCGGAAGACTGAGTCACTTAGGTGGACAGGGTCACACCGCGCTCTCCCCAGCGGCACGGCCAGCCTCAGTGCCAGACCCTCACCACCTGTCTCTTCTCGGACAACATCAGCGCTCAAGTGTGCCTTGTGCTTCCCTTCACGTGTCACACCTGCTGTCTTGACTTGGCGCCTCCGGGGTGCCCTCCTGCTTGCATGCCCAGCCCACACCTTAAAACCCCATGATTGAAATCCCTTCCTGATCAGTCTAATCAGGAAATAGGACGAAGATGCCAGGATGGCAAGCCCATAAAGAAGCAGCATAGCTTTACGGAATGTAAACAGAGCCAGCAAGAGGAGCATGCATCTAAGTAAAAACGGGCACAAACAAGGGAAATGAGTAATTATGCCCCCGGCACTTCAGGCGCAGACTTCAACAAGCAGCTGTAAGTCTTCCTAACTCGCCAGCGCAGGGCAGGAATTAGGCGGATACAGGTCTTTGGTGCTGTGTGAACAAGTGCATTGAAATAGAGTGCTGTGCGCGCAAGACCCCATTCCTTTCCATTTGGCCTGATATGCTGCTTCAGGGTAAAGGTATAAAACACATTTAAGGTTTTTACTTTCTCCCCCGCAATAATAATTGGCAGTTACTCAACTCCCGTGGGTGTCATAAATAAGGAGCATACCAGGAGACTCGGTTACCATCATTAGAAAACATTGGCTTTAGCCACTTCCCTATCAACAGACACTGTGAAGAATATAATGGGTGCCCTTGACAAAATCACCCCTACTTTATACCTGAATTTTGGTCACAGCGGAAAAGTTAGGTTTCTCCTGAACGAGCAAATGGAGTGTGTGTACTCAGAGGGGTGCATCTACGGTGGGTTATGGATGTCGGGCCACTGTGCAGTAGGTGCTGCACGGACCTGGGGGCCGCGTTAGGAATGTCCAGAGGTGCTGTGACACACAGCTTGCTAGATGGCACATACAGGGAGCAGATCAATACATGATGGCTTGTCGGTCATTTGATAGGGCATAGAGTTTACACTAATAGCACACAGTTACTTGGGGTTTTGCTGTTGTTTTATTGTCGTTTAAAAAAATAACATAAATTTACCATCTTAATCATTTTTAAGTGTACGGTATAGTAGTGCTGACTATATGCACATTGGTGAGCCACGGTGCTCTAGAACTTCTTCATCCAGCAAAACTGAAATGCTGTCCCCATTAAGCCAACCTTCCCAGCTAAACATTGTTCTACTTCCTGTCTTGATGCATCTGACCCTTCTAGAATCTTTGTATGAGTAGAATCATAAATGTGTGTCCTTTGTGGTGACCCGTTTCTCTTAGCAAAATGACCTCAAGTTTCAATCATGTCTTAGTGAGAGTCAGTACTTCCTTTTTAAGGCTAAATAATATTCCATGGT
This sequence comes from Scalopus aquaticus, assembly GCA_004024925.1. Lineage (NCBI taxonomy): Eukaryota > Metazoa > Chordata > Mammalia > Eulipotyphla > Talpidae > Scalopus > Scalopus aquaticus. The sequence goes on along the minus strand of PVIJ01009992.1, from coordinate 34,540 downwards.
GTGCATGGACTATGTTTTGCTTATTCATCCACAAGTGGACACTTGTGGCTGCTTCCACCACCGGGCTATTGTGAGTAATGCTGCCGATGGGTGTGCATGTCGTCAGCACTGCTATACTGTACACTTAAAAATGATTAAGAGGGTAAATTTATGTTATTTTTCTTACCCACAATGAAACAACATGGGTGTGCAAATCACATTTGCTTGTTTTTAATAGGACAACCTCAGCTGAGTAAGAACTTTCTTAAGTAATAATATTCTATTTCTCACATATAAAAGGAGGGCACCCGACATTCGTGCCACTAATGTTTTTAACGTCCTTGCCAGGGTAATGCTCTATGGTTTTAGATAAAACAAGAGCCTCCTCTGTAAGACTCAGGACAAGTAGAATACACTGCTACTGGTAACCGCATTTTAAGTTCTCACTGGCCTCAAAAATGGACAAGAGTACTGTCCCTGAGAACCTAAAATCAACCTTGCAGGCAGGTGATTTGATGAAAAGAGAAGCGAGGGTTGCCTATTGTTGTGCCTGCTACATCTCCCTGGGGTACAGGTCCTCAAGGAGGCCGAGGGGAGGAGAGGCAAGGAGGGGTACTGGCAGAGGTAAGCCTGAGTCCTGTGGGCCCTGCACTCGCCCTGCTTGGTGCACTCCTCATATTAGGTGACATGTTGCATGTGGGATTTCTCAGTCAGGGAGGAAACAACAGCCATATCGTCCCAGCGTGGCCAGGAGGGCACAGCTCACCAACCTGACCTCATCTCCTCTTTCCTTGTCAGATTCACCTGAACCCCTCAGCCCTGAGTCTCCTGGTCCACTTCTGGGCCCCAGCCAGAATCTAGTGTCTAAACACTCTCAGCTGGTAAGCAGCTTGTTTATACAAGGCAAAGGCCCATCTGATTTGATGGGTAGCATTATTCTGGCCCAAAGTTAGAGCAAATGGCCAAGGGACCATGGCAGTCTGCCCTAGGAAAATGACTCATATAAGTCAATACACTGGGTTAATTGCAGCCCAGATTCTCACTGATTGCTTTCATATTTTCCCTTTTTGTTTCTATGTGTTTCATGAGATCTGAAATTTAGTGAAATGCAGCTATATAATGCAGTATAGCCAGTTCTACCACTTCAGCAAACAGCCAGCTCGCAATACATGGCAAGATAGGGTGGGCTGGAATTTTGAGTGTTGGTTTAATAAAGAATTCCCTGGTGCAGTGCAGAGAGGCCCCGCGCTGCCACTGGAGTAGTAGGGAGCTCTCTCTCGTCTATTGCAGGCCTCAAAGCGCTGCCCTGGCAGGAGTCCCCTCTGGGCCCTCTGCACTTATTCTTCCCTCTGGATCATCTTCACCTCTCTTTCTATTTAGCAAATACTCTTTTCCTAAATACAGATCATACCTCTATCATTGTACTTCTTCCATACTCCAGGGCAATCCAAGGTACGTGGGTCTCCTAGTGGTCTAGTGGCATCGCCTCCAGAGCAAAGGGCACATTATTGGATCAACCCCAAGCCTGTGTCTTTAAGAGGCCATTCTGCTGCCATCAGGACAGTGTGCTCTGGGACAGGTTGGCCCTTCCCAGAGTGTTGTCTAGTTACAATTATACAGTATGGAGAGTTTTCAGATTGTTTTCTTTCACAAAGTAATACGCGTTTAAGTTTCCTCAGTGTCTTTCCATGGCTTGATAGCTTATTTATTTTTATTGTTGGATAATTCATTGTCTGAAAGTACAGTAATCCTCATTTAATGTTGTTGATAGGTTCTTGGAGACTGTGACACTAAGTAAAACGACATCTAAACCAGTTTTAAAGTAGGTTAATACATATCAACAAGAATTAAGTTCCTATGGCATATTTCTGTTCACAAAAGCCAGTAAAGTCCCAAGTGAAGAATCCCAAATAGTTCTAATATTAAACAATCATTTGTATTCATTTGTTCATTCATTCATTCATTTTCTGACCCGCTTATTTCATTTCTGGGTCTCAGATGGCTGGAGCTTATCCCTGAAGCTCACAGTGCCAGATGGGACCCAGCCCTGGACAGGACACCTTCCCGTTGCAGCCTGCACTCACATACACGCATACCCAGGCTCGCTCAGACTGGAGTGATGTGGACATGGGGATTAACCCAATGTGCACTTTGGGATGTGGGAGGAAACCAGCACAAGGATGTGGAGAAAACCCACACAGATGTGAGGAGAGCATGCACACCCCACAGACAGAGGCCCCCCTACCTGCCCCCAGAGTCAGTTTTATTCCTCATCAATATGATAACTGACAACATTGAATGAAACAGCATTATGCCAGGACCTGCTGCCCCACACTTTGTTTATCCACTTGCCTATTGAAAGACATCTGGGTTGCTTCCAAGTCTTGGTAATTATGAACAAAGCCCTTATAAACATTCGTGTGCAGGTTTTCGTGTGGATATATGTTTTCATTTCAATTGTGTAAATAGTTAGGAACGTAATTGCTGGATCACTCGTTGAGATTATGTTTAGCTTTGTAAGAAACTGCCAACTCTCTTCCACTGGCAATGAACGGGAGTTCCCACTCTGTCTTCACCAGCATTTAGTGTTGTCCATGTTTCGGATTTTACTCTCTTCTTTTGTTAATACTTCCCTGTCGTGATTAACATAGCTTTATAATAAGTCTTAAAGTTGGGTAACGTTAAAAGCTTTGACGATTGTTTTTGCTACACACACCGGAGTTATCAGAGCTCAACCTGCAGCCACTAGTGAGTGTTCATTAGCAGCCTCATTGCCAGTGGGCAGGTGACCCAGCTCTGAGTTCCCATATTGGAGTTTTCTTCTGGGACCAACTGGTGTTCCCTGGAAACAGACTGTAAGATGTAGAGTTTTATGTAGGGGTTTGTTGAAGGGTATCTCCATGAACAACACCCGTAAGGACATGATGGAGTTAGGACAGGGCAGAGGGGGAGGGTGGAGTACAGTACAGCTGCAGCAGGATGCACATTCAGAGCCCTTGATAGGAGTCCCAAGTTGAGGCAAAGGAGCTGGGCCATTGTACCCCTGCATCAACTCATTGCTTAGGCTCCCTCAAGGAGTGTGACCTCACGTGAGGAGCTTCCCTTAATACAAGGCAGTTCCCTTGGAGAGGGACACAGCACAGAAGACAAGCCTCTATCTTGAAAGGTTCTGGGAAATGTACCCACAGCGTCAGCCATACTGTCCTTCAGATTTCAGCAGAAACATCACTTATCAGAGAAGTCTTCTCCATTGACAGATGAAGTTTGAGATCATGTGGTATATCCAGGTCACTTCACTGTTCAAAGACATTTTAAGTTAATGAAATTAGGAGGTATATCTCTGCACTATAGAGGATGCTGAAATATAACCCAGCACTTAGGATAGGAATTGTGGTTCCTTGCCCAAAGAGAGAATGGGGAAGGTAGAAGACTATATAGAAGAGTTACCCGAGGGGCTTTCTATGGCTCAGCTAACCTCAGGACCTCTGGATGCAAAAATTCCTTCTTGCCTGGTGTTCTCGTCAAACTTGGTCATATTGTCAACAGTCGGATTGTCAGGTAAAGATGAGAATTGCTTATTCGAGAAAGAACAAAGGCTAGGAGATGAACTGCCCATCTGTCAATATTAATATTAATAGAAATTAGTTGGTGGCTTAACTGATATATTTAGAATTCCACTTAAAAGGGATAAGGGTTCTAAAAACGGGAAAGTGGTAAATGCCTCATAATTCAGCGAAGGATCATAGTTAACTTCATAGCCTTTATAAAGAAACGATTATAAGTTATATGAAGGATTTAGCTGTAAAATTGCTTGAAAAGCAGAATTTGATCTGAGACAGGCAGCTTCGAATTATGAGAGGAAACATGCCTATAAGTTGTGTTGGAGATTTTAAAAGATATTAATGACAAGACAATGAGAATGTTTTGGATAGCCTTCATCTGTGAAGAATTTGATAATGTTCAAAGATTTATTTTGAACATAAGAAGTGGAAAAGATGTAAAAAGAAATACTGCATTCCCAAAGCACTATATCTTCACAAGGATGCCCATTCTAGCTATGTTGGTAGCAAAATGAGAATGACTCATTAGTTATCCTCCATGCCATGCATGAAGGCTAACACAGGGTGGGGGTTGGTTATTGATGAACATATGCATGAGTAGATGGATTAATCTTGTTTCACCAATACCTATTTAAACAGGAATTCTAAGCAGTGAAGAATGGACAGCTCCAACATGTTACTAAAATAACTCTACTTATCCTTCCTTTTAATTGGAAAGAACAAGGAATTCTTTCCATGAAGGAGAACCAACTTAGCTGAAACCTTAGTTGAGGGGTGAGGTTTTTGGAGAGGCAGCTGGTGAATGTTCCTGGCTAGACGAAGTCACTGATGGGCAACAGGAACCTTCATCAAGTAGCATATGAAGATGCCAGAGAGCAGAGATGAGGTGGAAGGAGGAAAGACTGTCTTCCTATGGGTGAATGGAGATAGTACCTAAGGATCTAGGTTTATAGGAGCAGGGCTATTCAGCAGGTGGCCAAGATTCTCTAAGTCAGGATGTGGGGGAGTGATGGTAAGAAGATAGATGTTGTAGGAGGTCCTGTCACCTACAAAACCGGTGTTCTGTGGTTCCTGTTAGGGAACTAGGGGGCCCAGGAGTAGATCCATATCTCCCAGTGAACATAGTCAGGTGGCCCACTGTCAGATTGGAAGTGAGAAGTTCATATCACCCAAGTGAACCATAATCAGGAACAAGAATCCCTCCTTTTACCACTTTTACTCAACATCACACTGGAAGTCCTAACTAATGCAATCAGATAGGAAAAGAAAATTATATGGGGCACAGTTTGGGAAGGAAGAAAGAAGACTGTCTTTGTTGGTAGATGGCATGATTGTCGAAAATCCGAAGAATTGACAAAAAAACCTGCTGGAACTAATAAACAATTACAGCAAGGTTGCAAGATACAAGGTTAATATACAAAGGTTAATTGCTTTCCTATAGACCAGCAGTGAGCATTTGGAACTTGAAGTTAGAAATTTAGTGCCACTTACAAAGTGAAGCAGGTTGCTGATTCTGTAACTACCACCTCAAGCTTTTGAATTCGCTGTTCCCTCTGCCTAGAAGGATTTTCTCCTTACTCATTCCTTCACATCCTTCAAGTCTCTCAAAAATCTATCTTCTCAGAGAATACTGAGAATGTGGTGGAGTAGGAAACACTTGGTATCTGTGTCTGCACCTAACTGGTATGTATACACTCATCATCTGACACAACCATCACCACCACCCACCGCCAGATCTTTCTCCTCTTGTAAAACTAAAATTCTGTCCCCATTAAACACTAACCCTAGTTCTCCTTGACCTCCCTATATAGCTCACCATCTTCAAAGTATTCTCTGTCTCCCTTTATTTTTATCCCCACTATTTTTTACTACTTAATATACTGCCTCCTGTGCTTATGTATCTTGTGTACTGGAACGGCCCCCCACTAGAAGGCAGGATAGGAGTGTTTGTTTTGTTAACGGCTATATCCCCAAACCCTTGAACACCCTGGCACAGCGAGATGTGCAAAAATAATGTTTGTTCATTATAGTTTTATTGAGATGTAAGTTATACAACATGCAATTCACCCACTGGAAGTGTATAATTCAGTGATTTTTAGTTAATTTTTAAGACTGTGCAACCATCACTACTGTCTAATTCCAGAACAATTTTATTATTTCAGTCATTCCCCGCATCACCCCACGTTCCCCAACCCCAGGCAACCACTAATCTACTTTTTGTCTGTATAGATTCATGTAAATGGAATCATATAATATATAGCCTGTGTGCCTGGCTTCTTCACCTATCATATTTTCAAAGTTCATCCGTGAAGCATATATCGGTCTTTCATTTCTTTTTTCCCCTCACCTTTACTTTGGTTCTGTGAGCCATCTTTTTTCCAACCCAGGTCAAAGTTCACCTCCTTTGTTAATTCTTCCCAGACTTGGGGCTTCAAGATCCCTGGAGTCCAGTGCAGGACCTCATTGCTCTTTCAGAAATAGACACCTGGCCTGCTGTTGATGCTCTACTTTCTCAACAAATTGTAAGGATTAAGCTACTTATTCTCCAGGTGCTGTCACTACTAGTTTTCTTTTACTAGGGTTGTTGAGTTTCCATTTTGATTTGCTCTTGGAAAACGTTGGGGAAGTGGAGCTAAATCTCTAAGCCAATGCACCTAGAGTCAAACCCATTTTATTTCTGCCACCAAGTGGTAAAAAACAAGCATGACATCAATTCAAACCCGACAGAACAGACTCCTGAAGGATGAGTAAACTGACTCCTGCTCTGCTGTTTCTGTGTGTAGAGCAGACCTAACCTCCTCTTAAGATATTTCAGAACCTGGAGTTAGACTCTTTATAAGCTTGGTTGGAGGTTGCGCTCAATCAAACCTAGACCGGCTGGTCACCAAAATTACCTGTGAGCAAAAATACAGATACCAGGGCCCCATCTCAGCCTGTTGAATCAAAACTTCTGGGGTTGTGAGCCAGGTCTCTGTATTTTAAAAATCTTAGCAGGCTAAGAATCACCAGGCTTCATTATCAGCTGTAGGGGGATGGGAGTCTGTGGTTTCTTTTTTTAAGATTTATTTATCTATGTATACAAGAGCTGGGGTGTAGGCCAGAGGTATGGGGGGGGGGTGAGAGGATTCACCAGAGACAGAGTGGGGAGCAGAACAGGTAGATTGATTGAAGTACCCTGCTGAGAGGAGCAGCAGGCGAGGCAGGAGAGGTCTGCTGTGCCATGTGGGAAGTTCCCTGGTCGGGGATCGAACTGATGCTGCAGTGGCTGCAGATAGCTTCATAGTGCTGAAACTTAACCCCGTGCGCCATCAGGGAGGCCCCAGTCTGTGGTTCTTGCTCATCACAGTAGTGCCTGCTCCTGGCACAGGCCTCACACGGAAAGTGCATGTGTTAGATGAATGAATAAATGGATTTGGTGAATAAATGAATGGCTGTTACTGTAAAGATGCTTATAAAACAATTTCTAGAACCCATGTGAAGCTCACATAAAATTCACCACCTTAAAATATGAAATTTGGTGGCATTTTGCACATTCACAATTCCTTTTCGTGGCTGAATAATATTCCATTGTGTGAATGGACCACATTTGCTTGTCTGTTCTTCTGTTGGTGGACAGACATGTGAAACAGTTTTAGTACCAACTTCTATAAAGTCAGCTAATGAGGATTTGCCACACAAGATTGTTAACTGACTTGTTCTGCACAATCTGGTGAGCACTTTCTCACTCATTCTAGGGTTCTCTCATCTAACCTATACTGGGTTTTTGTTTGACATGAAAGAACGTGAGTGGCAGTGTGAGACGTTTATGGAAATACACAAGTGAATCTCAGGTATATAGATCCTGAGGGAAGCCCCACATCTTTTCAGAAAGCTCTATTTGTTTCAAGTTTTTACAACTGCTTTGATTTTAGCCTCAAAAATCCCACTCCTTGAAAGGGCTCCTTGAAAGGGCTAGCACCCCCTTGTTCCCTATGTCTTGCCAGTGAACACTTACCTTGGACTGCCTTGCAGTGCTGAGTTGCCACACCCTGGCAGTGCCTGGGGGAGCTTTGCAGGATCTTAGAATCTCTGAGGGGTTCACATCACATCGACCACCCACCTGCCTCCAGTCATGGTGGGGTAAGGGTGATGGTGGCAGGTTGCTGATTACAGGCTTGTGAGTCAACACTCTGGCCCTCAAGGTCAAGACCCTATTAGTAAGGTCACAGGAAAACCCCAGAAGATTTTCTGAGCCCTTTGTAGGAAAGAAAATATTTACCCTTGTCTCCTCTTGTCTTAGGACTCTTGTGGGTATCAGGCCACTGAAACACCAGCCTGTTGGGAATTTGGGTAAATTATATACAGTGAAGTATACACAGATCTTAGATATACAACTTAGTATATCCATTAATAGCATCCATTAATCCCACCCCAATCATATTGGCCTCTGCATCTCTCTCCCTCCACCCCAACCTAGATGACCCCAGATCCCTGTCTGGTCAATTCCATCCCCAGAGTGACTTCTTTTGCTGAACATCATGTCTTTGCAATTCCTTGGCTGCCTACAGCATGCTTTGCTTTCTTTCACTGTTGTATAGTATTCCAGTGCACAGCCGAGTCACAGTCCTACCGAGGATGAACAGCTGGGTTGTTTCCCGTCGCTGCTCCACTAACATGCCACACAGTTTGTCGTGGTCCTGTTCATTCCTCCCTACCAGCACATATGCAGGCATTCACTCACTCAACACTGTTGCTGGGAATACACGCCACCCACGGTCTTGTCCTGGGGGATAGAGCAGGGAACAACAAATGCAAAATTGCAAGTGAGGACCACAGGGCTCTGGGTCTGTCATCTCAAGGTGCACCTCTCTCCTGCCTCCTTCCCTCTCCCTGCCACAAACACTGAGAGTGCCTCCCAGTGGCGTGTAGACTCATTGGTATCTGCAGTCTGTTCGTGTGATCTTGGCTTTCCCCATCCCACCTTCTGCCCCCAGCACAATGGACTGGCAAAGGGGGGCCCCCAAGGCCTGGGCAGCCAGTCTGCAAGCTCGGCAGGGGCCCCATGAGGAGGCAGAAGCAATCAGATTTTCAGTCCTGGATCCAGAGTGGGCCTGTGCCTGTCTGGACAAATGGCTAAGTCCTGCTGCTGTGAGAGAGAGGCTATCCACAGACACAGAAGCCTGTCAAAGATCCCCACGGGGGAGCTCTGGGGTCCTCAGAGGAGCTTTCTGGGTCTCCCCCACGTTCCTAGAGTGGACAACCCTGCTCTGGAGCCGCCTGGAGGAAAAGTGTCTTCATAGAAAAGTGAGGTCAGTGTCTCCGCTGCCCTGGCTGGCCTCCTCAAAGATCTTCCTGTTTTTCTCAGACACCCTTCAGACTGTATTTTTTTTTCTTGAGAATCAACCTCCCCAAATTAAGTCACCTAAATTCCTGAGTAAGCTGAAAAACCATTTTTCTTGCAAATCTTAGGTGAACATAATTTAATATAAGGCATAAGCTAATAAACTAAAGACCATATATTATGGCAGTAGCACAATAAAAAACAAGCCAATATAAGAGACAAATGAACATTATTTTAGCCAAGGGGAAAATAAAATAAAATAGAAATAAGATATAAGTTATATTCTGTGCATAAATAACTTTAAAGAGAAATAATAAAGATGACTTCTATAACTTTTAATATATTTGGGGAGAGATTATTTAATTGCAGTAAAATAAGAGGTGATAAGTTTAGCTGAAGTTTTGCATGATCAGGACTGTGAATTTCTCAAGAAAGACACAATAGGCTGGTACCATCTTATAGGAGTTTTAAGATTTTGGAGATAAGCAGTTTCTTTTCATTTGAATGCCACAGATTTCAGAGGGGCAAATCTCCCTTCATCTGAAAGGTGGCAAGTGATCTTTAAAACTTCCTTTAGCATCTCATCAAACACAATGCTATTTAGCAATAAAAACTAAGTATTGATATGCGCAACAACTTGCATGAATCTCTAGAAAATTATGCCAAGTGAATAAAAAGTCAATCCCAAAAGCCTACATACCTTTTATATACCGACCTTGAAGAGGTAAAGTTACAGAAATGGAGATGGATTAGGGGTTGCCAGTAGGTGGGCATTTGAGGGAGGGATGTCAAAGGTTGTAAAAGAAGGGATCCTGGTGCTGAGAGGTGTTCTCAATGTTGGCAGTGGTTACAAATGCATGGACTTACACACATGACAAAACCCACAGAACTAAGCCCACATGAGTGTGCTAGTGACCTCACACACTCCCACGCGTGCGTGCAAACGCGCGCGCGCACACACACACACACACACACACACACACACACACACATAGGAGCAGATGTGAAACTGTGCAGATAGGAATAAGATCAGGGAATTGGGGCCTCCCTGGTGGTGCAGCGGGTTAAGTCTAAGCCTATGAAGTTATCCACATGGCTGCAGAAGTTCGATCCCCGGCCAGGGAGAGTCCCGCATGACGCAGCAGACCTCTCCTGCCTCCCCCGCTGCTCCCCTCAGCAGTGTACTTCAGTTGATCTGCCTGTTCTGCTCCCCACTCTGTCTCTGGTGAATCCTCTCACCACCCCAAGCCTCTGGCCTACACCCCAGCTCTTGCATGCATAAATAAATAAACCTTTTTAAAAAAGATACTACTATTGGGGGAACTTAGTAAATGATAGGTAGATCTCTCCATATTAGTCCTTAGAATTGAATGTGAGTCTACAATTATCTCACAAGAAAAAATTTAAATTAAAAAAGCTATGATTAACATCTTTGAGCGAAGTCCCCTCGGACAACCTCATCAAGCAGGCATCCCCGACCAAAGGGAATTGGGAGCCAGGTCCTGCAGGTTCTGCTCTTGGTGCACACTCGGGGGAGAGGGTGGTCCCAAGACACAGCTGTCCTGTGTGTGCGCTGACAACCGCTCTCCGCTGCTGGTTCACCCAGGTAAATTTCTTCAAGTCGGCCAGGAGCCCAGGCTGCCTTTCCTCAGCCCCCCGATGCTTTTAGTTCTTACTTTGGGGAGCATTTTGGCCAGCATTTCCAGCTTTGTTACAGTTAATTTGTTGTTCCTGTTGCTTTTGTTTCCTTGTTTGGTTTTGCATTTGAGTACTAAAGGAGGAAGTTGTGTAAATCAAGAGTTAGGGCTGAACTCTTACTTGAGAGAGGGAAGGTGAGATGAGAGGAGAAGAGAGAAGAGAATGGGAGAGGGGGGAGAGGCTGGGTTGTCCAGGAACAAGGTGGTGTTGGGCGGAGCTCCTGCTTCCCCCAGGAGACCCGCAGCTCCCCCTGTGGGTTTCTCCCTCTCGGTTGTATTCTCAGCTCTCTGCTCAGGGGCTGGCTCACAGGAGCCATAGTAAACACTCAGTACCGTAGAGATTTTGGAAATGCAGAGACACAGATGGAAGAAAATAAAAGTGAAAAGCACTCACTATCCCATGCCCAAAGAAATCCATGGTTAACATTTTAGAGTATTTCCTTGCCTTTAAAAAAATGTGTGTGGGTGAGAGCAATACTCTGCTTTGATTCCCACATTTCTTTTCTTTTTTTTTTTTAAAGATTTATTTTTATTTATACATACAAGCTGGGGTCCAGGCCAGAGGTGTGGGGCGGTGAGAGGGTTCACCAGAGACAGAGTGGGGAGCAGAACAGGCACATCAGAAATACACTGCTGAGGGGAGCAGCAGGTGAGGCAGTAGAGGTCTGCCGCACCATGTGGGATTCTCCCTGGCTGGGCGTCGAACTCGCATCGTGCGCTGCTGACAGCTCCACAGCGAAGCGCTCAACCTCTGCGCCACCAGGGAAGCCCAATTCCCACATTTCTTACTTAACATTTCATTATGAATTTTTCCCCTGGCCTAATGAGAAAGGAAAACTTATAACCCCTTAATATTATTGCATAGGACTATACAAACGCCACTGAAACAATCCTCTTTCACTTTCTTGAACTTTTTAGCTGTTGCTTTCAGAATCTTCTGGAGGCATCACCAGGAGTAAATCCTGCCCAGAGATTTCTTTTTCCATTGAAATAAGCACAACATTATGTAATAAGTTTTACTTTTCTGCTGCTGCTTGGCTCAGTTTTATGCATGAAGTTGGGGATGTTCATCCAAAACTTCTCCTTGAGGGAAAGGAATGGCTTGGGTCTTTGAACTCCATCTGGGTTTTAAGAAGTTGTTTTTTTAGCAATCTCTTGGCACATTTGTCTTAACTGATGGCCCTGAGTGTGCCAAGGTTTTATGACTTCTGCAAACGGTCAGGAGAGGCACTGGCCATGTCAGCGCTCACAAGGCAGCAGTGGAACCCCTTTGACCAGGAACTCCAAGAACTGAAAACAGAAGCACACAAAAATGGTTGACTGTGGGAAGATGGGGGCCAGCAGGGGTAAGGAGACAGAGTACTGTTGCATTTCTTTAAAGCTCTTCTGTGCCATTTTCCCCTCATGAATATATTACTTTGAATAATGGGGAAAGATGCCTATAGTCACAGGGGACAAATCTTAATTTTCTGAAATGCATCAAGGTGTACAAGAAGTAGGTTAGTGGTTTTACCAGAGAAAGAACAGGTTCCTGGGGCTCTCCAGAGCCTGGGCTTGGCCCTTACACTACCACTGAAAGATTCTGTAGTGCCTCCATCCTGCAGGGACCCAGGTAGAATGCTAGTGCTTGGGGAACCCAGCAAAGGTGCTACCAATCCAAAGTAAGAGACAGATTCCCAGAGGAAAGAAGAGTAAGTTAACAGGATGATGCGTTCACTTCCAGCTTTGCCCCACGGTATGTTCGGAGTTCATGGTCTGTTATCATCACTTGTTGCTGGTGAGGCACATCCAGATGCCAAACCCCAGCCCCATCTTAGGCCATAGTCCATGTCATACCTTCCAGACCTCAGCCTGCACATTCAATTTAGGAAATGGACTTAGGAAATTTATTTCTGTCTAGTTAAAATGTGGTTTCTTGAAACATGGTATTTTTTAAGTGCAGAGAACTATATGTATATGATAGAGTAGTCTTTTCTGCCTGTCATATTGTTCCTGGTACTTATGATGGAATAAAATATATTGATAGTTTTAAGTTTTCAACAAATCTTCTTGACTTCCAAAGTCTCTACTACCTGGGCAGGCTCGGCATCCACTGGGAAACAGTAAGCACACCCTCTTCCCCTCTGAAACTTTCCTACAGTAGGAGTGAGCCTTGGGAGAAGAATTGATTCTTACTACAAAATTCAGAAGTGTCTTTGAGCAGGAGTCTGCTTTCATCCCAGATGTGGTGGGGGAGTGAACTTTTATGGCTGGCCTTCTCTCTCCTTTGGGCAGCAGCAGTTCCAAATTACCAGCTGCTTCCTTGGCATCCAGGAACAAGCAGGTCCAAACTGGAATTCTCAGTTTTCCTCCTGAAAGCTGCTCTTGCCCATTCTAACCATCTCAGCAAATGGTAGCCCATTTGCCCAACTGCTCCCACCAATATCGGGAAACACTGAGTCTTCACTTTCTCTCACTTACCCCCAGTCCATCCGCCAGCACATCCTACTGACAATATCTCCACATCTCCTGAACCTGCTTACTCCATCTCTGTCACCACTGTGACACCCTGGTCCAGGCCACCATGCTCTCTCCCAGACCTCCTCATTGGATTTCCTACTTCTACTTTTCCTTAATAAAATCCTTCATTTATACAGCTGTCACCAAAAACAGAAATAAGATCATGTCATTTACCTATTTAAAGCTTCCCAGTGGCTTTACGTTAGTCAAGGTCTCACCAGGAAAACAGACCCAACTTCAAGTGTGTATAACCAAGGGAGTTTAAGGCAGGGAATTGTTTACACAGAGGTGAGGCAACCTAGAGGCAACCCAGATAACATCAGCAGGAACACTTTGCACCTCTAGACAGGAGGACTAAGGAGGAAGCCGGGTGGCTCTAAGGATTGTGCAAATTCCTTACCACAATCACTGCATCCCCATTCCTTGCCAAAGGCCTATGTACAGGCACTTGTGAATGTTAGATGGATGGAGGGTGGATGGATGGATGGATGGATGGATGGATAGTTGATGAGTGAATTGAATTTTCCATGAGGCATCTCCCTCTGGACATCCTGCGTGCATTAAGAAGGGGACCCATGGTACTTATCACCCTGCTTTCCTTAGGCAGTGGCACATCCCCCCAGGGTCTCTGCCCATGATCTCTGTAGCCTCCACGTCAGAGCCCTCCCTCTGCTATCAGACATGCTTGGATTTGAATCCTAACTCTGTCACTTCTTGTCTCTAGGAGTTTGGTTTGTGTCTTTTTCCTCATTAGTAAAAGAGAGATCACAATAATAACGGCTGCCTCGTGGCCTTGGTGTGAAGGGTCTCCAGAGTGCCCACTGTCCAGTATCATCATAGCACCATGCTGTGTGATCTCCAGAGTGCCCAGTGTCTAGTCTCAGCATGGCTATGAGGCAACACTGAATCACTGTAAGCAGGACAACAGGTGTCACTTGACCTTGGGAGCAGCTGAATTCCCAGTGAGTCCTGCTATGGTCTGGGCAACATTGTGGGACCCACAGAAGCTCTAGAGTATTTTTCCTTCCCACTCACTCAGGACATGTGGCTTTGCAGAGCCGGCATGCAAAGCATTTTGGAGCCGGGTGCCATGGGGTGGCACTGTTTGCTAGCCGTTGGCTCAGCATCTTGTAGGCGCTTTGCCTGGATGCAGGTCCTCTCAGGTAACTGTGTGCTGGTTAGCACCAATTTTTAAATAGAAAAAGCACATTGTTAAAGTTTGACCACATAAATTAGAAATTTCTTCCAGGAACCCAGTCAAATATAGAGGAGATCATTTTGAAATCTTTATTTAGTCACTTTAATTCATCTGTATTTTGGAATGTGATAAAAATCAAAAACACGTTCTGAGTTGGGTTTCCTGGGGAGGAAGTAGGGGCGGGCACACTCTTCCCCAGATACCTAGACACCCCACCTCCCAGCTGCCCCGGGACCTGCAGGACCTGTATGCACTGTGCAGTTTCCTAGTTCATGGAGAGAGAATTTCAGTTTAGATACATAGTCTGGACAGGGTCAGTTTTTTGGAAGAAATACATCTGACTGGGGAATGGTTTATTTAAACACTCAAACTTGGTAATACCAGCAACTTTTACCTCTTATCAAACATTCATTAGCTGCCAGCCCCTGTGTGCCTGGTACCCGACTTCAAGATCCTCATCAGGATTCTTCTGCAGCATCAGGGTCTGCAGGCGAAAGGGCCCGAGGCACCAACTTGCCTCCTGCCTCTCCCCAGGGTCCCATCTAGGAAATGTCAGAGCCAGAGCCCAGTATTGGGTGTGGGTTCAATGCTTGCATTTTGCCGGCACAGGATAATACGTAGCCAGCGGCAGAGGGAAGTTGCTTCCAGCCTCGCACATCTTTCCCGAGTGGTCCTGCTCTGGCCTCCAGCTCTGGGTAGTGACTTCCACCTATCTGAAGGGACTAGCACTGTGGCTGACAACTCTGCATCGACCTTCTCAAACAGCTGCCCTACTGGGCTAGAGAATGTACGTAAGGGCGGGTGGGGTGGGACAGCCACAGGATGCTTTGCAGTTTATAAACCGCAGTCACAACCGAAAGTTAGAACTACATTCTTCCCTGGGGTGGGGTTCTCTCCTGCCCACATTGGTGTGTCCTGGGATCCCCCAGGATGCCCCTACAGGGCAGATGTCAAGTTTCAGGCCTCTGCCCCAGTGCGACTGTGCTTGCCGCCCTTTCATTCTTCAATCAGAGCACCGTATTTTAATTTTCATCATACTTTATATCAATCTCTTTTTCAAAAATATTTATTTATGTATACAAGATCTGGGGTGTAAGCCAGAGGTGTGGGATGGTGAGAGGATTCACCAGAGACAGAGTGGGAAGCAGAACAGGCAGATTGACTGAAGTACACTACTGAGGGGAGCTGCGGGCGAGACAGGAGAGGTCTGCTGTGCCGCTGTGTGGGAAGCTCCCTGGCCAGGAATCTAACTCGTGCTGCAGTGACTGCCAATAGCTTGATAGTGCTGAGACTTAACCCCCTGCATCTGAAGTGACATTTACTTTCTACCTTTTACCCTCTAAAGTTCCAGTGGTCAGAAACTTTGTCCCAATCCTCTCACCAATAGAAAGCTATTAAATTATAAAATTAGCTATTCTCAAATCAACAAATGAAAAATATAAGAAAGACCTCACAACTTGCAAAGGAGAGAATACATGCTGATAGCTTTAAAGACAGGGCTAAAATTTAAGTGCATATTTATATTCCTTTCAACATGTAGTGAGGCTATATAAACAGCTCGCTGTGTCCTACCATCTTAGATCTGCAGCCAACTTGGATGAACTAAAAAATCCCAAACTCTCTTATAAAAATCTCACCCACAAAGAAAGGCCACCAGACATCTCTGGACCAGGCACCAGATCTACACAGTGTGCTGGGCAGCACTGCTGGCAGCCATCTGGCCGATGCTCGGAGTCCTAGAGGCTTAAGCATTTTTACTGAAACTCGTTGTCGTCTGTTCTTCGTGCAGATGCGGGGACAGGAGCAGGGCTTCTCGAGTGTTAGAAACACACTTTGGTAAAATGACTTCTAACCCAAACTAGAGCACAACTAGGGCAGTAAAATGAGTACAGAAATCCTCGTAATGTGGGAGGATTATGGTGTCCCATAAATATTTATGGGGTAGCAGCAGCTTCTTAGGCGTAATACATAGGACATCTGCCGCTGAGTCTGAAATACAGACTGGATATTTCAATCCGGAGACAAGTTGGTATTTTTGTGTGTTTTTTTTTGTTGTTGTTGTTGTTGTTGTTTACAAAGACAAGTAGTATTTCTAAAGTGAAATTTGGCTCAAGGTGCTTAATTTCTTCTCTTCCTTACCTACCCAAGTTGTCTGGCTTGATGGTCAGAAGGCCTTGCCCCACTGAACTCTGCTCCCTTGTTGCCTCCCACCAGGAGGAAAGCTGCCCTTGGTGATGGTGCCTTACCCGGTGCCCAAAGGGTGGGAATGCAGTGGGTGGGGTGCTGCCCACTCAGCCCAGAGCGCCGAGGCTGAAGTGTGGGTCTTGAGTTTCGTTGGCGGCTTTCCCACTTGCCACAGATTCCCTGTAAGAAGTGTGGTCCCCTCCTGTTGTTTTGGGTTGTTGTTTATACAGCGCTCCAGATACATATGGCACATGGAAGCAATTAAGGTAAAGACGCGAAGTGGGTCTGTCCCACAGGGCTCCCAATCTGCCAATCTCCCATTCCCAGAGAGGCCCCGCTCAAAGGAAACCTCCTCACCAGAACACGCGGAACCTCCATACCAACCACACTCTTCATTTTACTGCTTTTTAAGATTAGTTTTTAATGTCAACTGACAAAAACAAACAAACAAACCTTTCTGTGCAAAGATATTGCAGCAAAAGAGATACTGGCAAAAGAGAAGGCTGCCGCCTTGTAGCACACAGCCTGTCACACTTGCCCACCTCTCCTCTGGAAACTGCCACAACCTCCCTGCACAGAAGCTCCCTGGCTGGCTCTGTCCTTACTGGTGGGAAGTCAGGGACGGAGGCTCCGGGAAACAAAGGGTGTCCACTGGCGTCTCCGCTTTGTGACGGCGACTCGGTCCAGCTAGAGGTGGCCTTGTGTGTGGGCCACCACACGGGCCTCTCAGCAAGTGTGATTTGCTGCCCTTGCCACTGTCAAAGCCCACGACCTCTCATGCTGCAGTGGTGGGTGGAGATCCAGTGGCCTGAGAGGCACCAGTTGAGAGAAGCTCACGATTCTCCGCCCCCATCCCGCCCCCAACAGTAGCATTGTGCAGAAAATAGTTAAAACAGGGTTCCCTGGTTTTCTTATTTTTAGCAATGGTGAGAAAAGAGCTTCTTTGATGCAAATTTGTGGAACCCTAGAAAAAGAGTTTACACTGTGCAATTACCAGAGTAAAACAGCCTTCACTTACTGCAAGTTGACTTGACAAGCCACTGATTGTGGTTAATTAATATGTGAACATTTAAATTAGACATATTTGTGCAAAAGGGGATGTACAACAGAAAGAAGCCAAATGACATTTAATCTAAAGGGGGCAGCCTTTTACCTCTCCGGGGCTGAAGACCTGTTCTTTAGATCCAGGGGGCAGGGGGCAGGGAAATGTGAGCGTGTGAGTTACACTAAAGACCAGATATATGGAAAACCTATCAAATTTGGATTTTGCAATGCTCACAAATGCTTTCTGGATGACACAGAATGAGGAAGGAGAACAGTGGGTACAATTGACAGCTCTTGGGCTGACTAAATTTGCTTAAACATTCAGACTAGTCAAATAATTTGCTCTGAACTCCCAAATAATAAATAATCGTGGAGTAAATGGCATCAGGTTAGCCAGAGCCCCAGGAGAGAACAGTCTACCTACCCAGAGGGAGAACTCTGCTCTGTTTCTGCTTTAGACCAGACTTCCAGGCCGGGAGGGCTGAACAAATGCCCCTGTCCAGTCCAGCTGGGGAGCCTCTGGGTGCCATCAGAGACGTGCGTGCAATGTCCTGGCCAAGCATGTCAGGGAACAATGATGTTCTCGTTCTCTCTGATTCTATAGACAAAGGTAAGCTGTGGCCAGGATCGGGGCTAGGTGATGAACTCAGTGTTTTGGCAAGCTTCAAATTAATAAGTATCATCAAGAATTCCTGGGTGTTGTCAGACTCAATGGGGCTAGGGTGCTACCCCCAGGTCTCAGGCCCTTGTTGCCTGTGCTATCTAACATGAAGGTCTGCAGCCTGAGTGAGGGGACAGCACAGCATTGGCAGCACCCAGCTGTGCATTTTGGTTTAGAGAAGTCAGATGGTCTCCAGGGCACTAAATAGTAGCTTCAGCTTAAATACTGCCCACAGATGTCAGTATAATTGGAATAGTAGAGGAGAACTAAGCATGATCTGGGGTAGTGCAGGAAAAAAACACCAAACACTCGAATAAGAATATTTTCAATGTCTTTCTCCAACTAGAATCCAGCTCTGAGATGTGCCACTTGCAGTGGGGTTCCCCCAAGTTCCAGTTGTTCACAATTCACTTTCACTGCTCTGTCCCCAGACCAGAACACCCGTGCTGCTCTATGACTTGCTTACGTTTCTCAGCCAATTTCTTTTAGTTCAAAGTTATTTTAAAATGAAACCATATATCAATTGTAAACTGTACAACTTCACTTGTAGTCTTTCAAGAGTATCTTGAATTTTTAACACGTATACTTGAATTAACAAAGTCTAAAGTTAACCGGCATCTTCTCCCTGTTCCTGACCAATGACCTTAGATTGCTTCCATCTCAATGCCCACGGCCCGTATTATGTGTTATCATCACCCAGAATTCTGTTTCTATCTTGATTTTAAACAGCCCAATAAGTCTTTTATATTATTAAATTCTATGCAGTTGATTCTTATGGAGGTTTACTGGTGTTCACCTTTTTCTTTTGCTTTCATCAGCGTGTTTTGCCTGTCACTTCCTCCATTCGGAATTTCCTTATTTCCTAAGAAGTTCTTTTGCAAGGGTCTGCTAGTGGCAAATGTTCCTGTTTGAACATGTCCATATGTCATTATTGCTCCTTAAGATGCTTTAGCAAGGTGAACAGTGGTGCTTTGATCTTTCCTTCTGCTCAGCATGTTGAAGATGCCATTCTGTACGTCTTGATTCTCCCTTGCAGCTGAGAAGTCTGCTGTCACCGTCACTCTACGGTCAGTAGCCAGGCTTTTTGGTCTATGACAGCTCGCAAGATCGTCTCTCAGTCTTCAATAAACTATGGTTTTTCACTACCATGTGTTGAGATGTTGATTTATTTTTATGTATCCTGCTTGGGAGTTACATTTTCTGAATCCCAGAATGTATATCTTTCATCAATTCTGTAAAACTCTCAGGCATCAGCTCTGCCTATTGGTTCTCTTCTCTTCTGGAATGCCCGACTTGTGTTAGACCAGCCTATTAGTCCCCGTGTATCTGGCATTTTCATAGCTCCTGTTAGCAGCCTTGCAGTTCACATTCCTGTTCTCCCCTCTGCTGGCTCCACTTAGGTTGCATGCACAGTAATCACTGAAACCTTCCTTTTCTCCCATGCCCCCAAATTACAGCAGCCAGTACAACATCTTACTCGTTACAGAGGTGCAATACACATTTGTTGATTTGATTTAGTTTTAAGAATATCAAGAACAAACACCCAGAATTCCACTAAAAAAAAATGTTTCCCTTGAGGACCTCATAAAAACAAATAGGATCACATTTATAGACTTCTCTTTTAAGCCTGCTGGATTTTCACTTGGCAGCCAGCCTGATTTCTTTTAGGCCTGTCCTAATTTATTTTTGGTCCCATGCATATGGGCTGGTGCTTATTTTGATAACTGCATTTATGCTTCCAAGCTTTGACAGACAAATCATTGCCCTGGGCTCCGTAATGGTCACAGGCATCAACTCATCTCCTGCCCAAAGGAGTAACTCACCCTTCGGCAGCCTCCGGTCTGTTCTCTGCAATTAGTTATTTAGCAATTGAACCTCTCAGGGTAACTGTCTCTCCAGAGAGAAAAAAAACACAAATGCAGTAAGTGAACACACTTTCTGAACTTTAAGACCTGTATAAATGTAGAGAATGATATTCACTGTCTGTGAATTTGAAGAGAAAGAAACAAGCGCAACTCTGACAGAACTCTGTTTCCAGCTGCATTACTAGCCAGGAGGTTCTCACCTGTCCCCCTTCTCCTAGCCATGCCCTAGTCCAGAGACTCCTAGAGGAAAGTGTTCTGTTCTGGAGAGCATGGACAATTGCAGAGTTGAAAGAGCAAGCTCTTTTCACAACGATCCTAAGAAAATCTTCCAGGTTCCACGAGTGTTGGAATTCTGCGGGATCTGGACACCTCATTTCCAGATACTCTAATAGGCAATCAACAGGCTTGCAAAGTACAGGGAACGTTAGCTCAGAGCCTGCTGGTCCCTTCTACTGAAACTTCAGCACAAGCAGAGGGCCAAGTGGAGGGAGGGGAGAGGGCTGAAAACCAAGCGATGCTTTCAGGCAGGTCACTCTGCCCTTAAGCTTCACCTAACAGGCAATGAACGACTCCAAATTTTTCCTTGGGTGACACCAGGAGACGGGGGTGGGGCAGGGGGTCAAAGGAAGGGGGAGAGGGAATCCTTGTCTGCTGGCTTGCTGGCTGACTGCCAGATAGAAGCACAGACACCTGGGTGCCAGATGTGCCTCTTGCGTGAGGCCCACTGTTGACCCGGTGGCTGCACTTTCTATACAGGGCTGCTTTGCTTGGCTGGGAGGACAGCAGGGTTGCAGGGCTATGCTGAGGACCAGGCAGTCCATGCATTGCTCCTCTCTGCACCTTCCTTTCTGCTGCCCCCCTGAACCCTTTACTGTTAAACAGAGAGAAAAGAGTGCAGCTTAGCACTAGGCCTTAACACTAGGCCTGAACACATTGATTATGCATGCCTTTCTATCTTTGTTAAAGTTCGTTGGGAGGAAGCTTTTACAAGCACAAGGACCTTGAACTCCTTTCTCCAAACAGGTGGTGTTCGGTTGTATGTTGCCCTGATTGCTCATATTAGTGTTCATCCCACTGGATCTCCTGGAAACAAAAGTTGGACAGTTTTTTCAGGTCAACCAGGCTAGAAGACTGGGGTTCCTTCTCCATCATCAGAAGAGGATGTTGGGTTGTTACTGTCATGCTATAGCAGGTGGAAGTAAATCACGATGTCATATGCTGACCACACTGCCAAAACCCATGGTCACATTTAGGAAAAGTCTGGAATGATGTGGTCATGCCATCTCAGTGGGAATTCGCTAGGACCAGAGGGAAGGTTATCTCATATCTGCTTATTTCCTAACCTCCAGTCTCTCTCTGAGCAGGAGAGTTCTTGGAAGAGTACTCCTTCCTTCCTTCCTCCTTTCCTCCCTCCCTCCCTCCCTTCCTTCCTCTCTCCCTTTATAAGAAATTTCCAGAACAGCAAATCCACATACAAAGATTAGTGGGTGCCAGGGCCTATAGGAGGGGAAATGGAGAATGACTGTTTACTGACTAGGGGTTGATTTGGAAAGTGAAAGCTTGAGTCTGACTCCTTAGACCACTCGGCCATGGGTGTGGTGATGGGTGCTTGGGGAGGGATGGAGGCATTTTGTCAATAGAGGAGGTGGTTGGAGATTCCCTTTAAGATGTGAAGATCACCTTAAAAAAAAAAACAACAACTCTACATTGCTGCTCCTGCCTCCCCAAACACAGTTACACAATTACACAAAAACAAATTACAAGAGTAAAATCTACATGCGTTTCCATATGAGATCCCACGGAGACAGAATTCTTCTTTGGACAGAAATTCACCTGCACCATTGCAGAAGAGGAGGAAACTTCTTATCTCTGCATCCTGCCTTGTTAACATTACTCTCCATTGTAAACTTTTTCCTCGTCTAAATGTGCTTCTGGAGCTCATGCTCGTGAGCTGCTCTTTTTCTGATTTGGCTTGTTTCACATTTGAAGTAATTTGGGATCAGCTCTAATATTTTTTGCTTTAGAAAAGTAGTAAAAATTAATTAATCTACAACTGCACTGATAGCAAAAGTTAATAGAAATTTTAATAAAAATACAACCTCAATAAGCTTCCCTATTGTTCTAATAAATGCAATCATAGTTTAGAATTGTAGATAAAAAAAATTAATAAAACAGCTGAGGCTAGGGACCATGAAGCTCCAATAAAGGGACACAGTCTCTGTTCAGCCTCTCCAGCCGGCGAGGTGAGAAGATGCCCTCAAAGAGCATTTCTCATTTCATAGGAAATGTTCTCGAACGTTTAACTAATACTCTTTGTTTGGTGGCTTCTTTTAAATTATTCAGATATTTTTATTCAATACAAAAAAAGGCTTTGAGACAACTGTAATAGCCAAGTGTCAAAAACATGGTGATATATGCACAGAGAAAATGGGAAGGGAGAGGGTTTTAAGAAAACCAAGATGTACTCGGCATCAAGCCCAGGAAAAGGGGAGCTTTCGACCTTCTGCAGTACTCATCCCCGGTTAAGATTCCCAGAAGCTCAGTGTTGTTTGTCTGATGGGCCTTTCTGCCAGCACTGTGACGGACTTAGAGGATGAAGGAAACCACTGAGCATGGAGAGAACAAGAACAGGCCTTATTTTCAGGGACTAGGAGTCCTGCCACTTCTCTCCTGGGCTTCCCTGGGTCCTTTCCCAGCTTCCTGTCGGCCTGATCCTCCAGATGAGTAAGAAGGTCCCGGTGCGAAAGGTAGCACCTTCAGGAAATGTCACCCCCCTCAAGGAGTCAGAGTCCAGGGCTCCAGACTTCTCCCTCCACTGCCCAACCTTTGGCTGGAAAATAACATGGGAGCGGTCTGGCTCCCATAAGGTTTTTGGGAAGGTGAGGAAAGTATGGAAACAAAAGTAATAGAGAAGAGAAAAGGCTTTTAGCTGGCTTGAACATGGCCAGCTCACTTTGCTGAATGCCAGACCTAGAATTTAAATGTGGCCAAAAATGAGTGCTCTGTGCTGAGAAAATAGGGGTGATGGAGGGAGAGGTATGACTCCAGGACCCATTGAGGGGGCCAAAAGCAGTAAAATGACTCGGTTGGGAGTCCCAGGGTCACGACTGGTGCTTGCTTGAAAGGGGGCAGGTGGCCTGCAGCAGGAGAAGCACTGAGGAGGCCCCAGCACCCCCTGGGCACAGGCACTTGCTTCAAATGGGAGTCCCAAGCCCTTCCGGGGCTGTCTTAACTCCCTTTCCAGAGTGAGGGCAAGAACTGGCCATAGAAAAGGAAAGGCTAATTTAGAATAAGCACATTAGGATGAAAGCAATGGGAGAAGGCTATTAAGAAAAAACCAAATGCCTCAGTAGGCTTTCCCTGGGGACCTGTTCTGTCCCATTCTGGACTTTATAGGGCTGCTCAGAGCAGAGTGTGCCAGGAGGAGCCCCGACCTGTTCATTCGCTCAGCTGCATCTGAACTCTTGTTCCGGAGGATGACCCTTCTGTAAAGACAAACAAAATCGGCTGACCTGAGGGGACAACCTGAGAAACCTTTGAAAAATTATTACGGAAATTTTCAATCATGGACAGAATTCAAGAGACTTAGTGAATCTCCAGGTATCCTTCACCAGCTTTGTCATCCCTGCTCGTCCTGTTTCTTTATTGTGGTAAACCATTTGAAAGTGCACAGTTCTGTGGACTCAAATACATTCCCCCCACCAGCCAGCTCTAGAACTTCTTCATCTTTTCCAACTCAAGTTCTGTCCCTGTGAAACACCACCGCCCCACTCCTCCCCCAGTCAAACTGGAAATTTTGTAGATGTAGTCTCAGGAGAAAACTGAGTTTAAAAGCGATTCTATTTCAAGCAGATTTAAAGGGAAATATGAACTAAATAGTGGGCCTCCCCAGTGGCGCAGCGGTTAAGCACTACGCTGTGGAGCTGTTGGCAGCGGCGATGTGAGTTCGATGCCGGGCCGGGGAGATACCCACACGGCGTGGCAGACCTCTCCTGCCTCGCCCGCTGCTCCCCTCAGCAGTGTGTTTCAGTCGATCTGCCTGTTCTGCTCCCCGCTCTGTCTCTGGTGAACCCTCTCACTGCCCCACACCTCTGGTTTGTACCCCAGCTTGTATGCATAAATAAATCTTTTAAAAAAAAGAAATATGAAGTAAATAGTGGTATGTGGCTATGATGCATTAAACAGAAAGAACTGAAATTTGGGAGACACTGAGTCCAGAGGTTTTTCTTTGCAGGCGAGGGTAAGAAAGAGCCATGACCAACCCCCAGGCTAACCTGGCAGATGTTGGCAGCTTTCAGGACCACCAGCAGTAGATGAGGTCGCTCTCTGGAATGAAACTCGGGAAACTCACCATCTTGCCTAAGCAGAGACAAAATGACTCTGTGTGCACCCTGGAGTGCCACATACGCTCTCTTCTGACTGAAAGGGCAGTGCCAGCTCACGCTTCTCCATACCATGTACTAGCTCCCCCCATCACAATGATCCTGCACCCCACTCAGCCAGCACCTGCCCCCTTGGGGCTTGCCTCAAACCCCAGCCCAAAGCCCAAAGAACTTAATATGAGTCCTTTCCAAGTCCACCTTACTGAGATGCCCTTGGGTGCCAGGTATGCCACTTCCTCCAGCCACAAGCACTAAATCCTGTCTCCTGGTGAGTGTACTGACCGGAAGTAGGTAGTTTATGGCACAGAAGGTTTGCCTAGAGCTGGGTCTCACATGCCAAGCCACGGGCTCAGACCCTTGGGCAAGGGAAACAAGCAGGCCCGCCTCCTGCACTGCTCGACCAGACTGGCCTTGAACTGCCAGGGCTGCTCCTTCCAGGATGGTTTCTGACCACCTGTGCGGACTGCCTCCCTCCTCTTCTCCTTCATGTACCTGAGACCCCGGTCTCAGCAGACTCTCCTCAAGGCTCCACCTTCTGGCTGGCACAGGCATCCCCGCTGCTTCTTTCTGTGTCTTGTCTCAGCTCCAAGGCACTGAACAGCAATCGTTTTCTCTGAAATCTAGTTCTTCACCCATCATATAGAACTCTCTACTGGAAGGTCATTTCCAGTGAGTTTAGGGGGGAAAGTGCCATAAATAGCTGTTGATAGGTTTGATAGGTTGCTCATACCAAGGGGGTGAGTGGGTGACTCTCTTGCCTGAGCTGACACCTAAAAATGTAAATAAGGATGGTGCCCAGCCCCTGTCCTGTGCACTTATCTGCCAGCAGTGATGAGAGCAAAGGAGGGCTTTTCAGTGAAAAAGCCATCCTATGAGCAGGGCACCACTCAGTGGCTACTGGGAACACACTGGGCCCCACGACCCCTGTCCACTCTGGACTCCGGGGGCAATTCCCACAGCACGTGTGGCCTGGTGGATGGCCACAGAAGGAGTGACCACTAGTCCTCGGCTCATGGCCCTGAGGCTGCATGCTCTCCAATTCTAACGGGTACCCAGAATCAAAGAGGTGATACACCCTCTGTCCAGACTAGTCAGGAGGAGGGATCTGGGCTCCTGTCCCTTGGGTGGCCTGTTCTGAGCCCGGGACACTCAGCGGTATTTCAGAGCATCTGGCAAGTCATTGCAGAGCCAGGAATGATCCAGTGGGAAGGTAGCGAAGGGTTCTGAAAGGGAGTGAGGGAGGTGGAAGGATCCCACAAGGGCCACCTTTCTCCTCCCTCCAGGCTGACCGTGGTGGACAGGCTCTGGGACAGAAGTCCTCTGCCCTCTGCAATGCTTACTCCCCTTGCCCACAGCTGGTTGTCTCTGGGAATGAAAGCTCTTTCTCCAGTGAGGACAAAGCCAGCCCAAAGACCAATCTGTCACGTTCTTGATGGCGCCTGGGACACCCTGGTGATTGCAGTGGGAAGACAGGAAGAGGACACCTGTGGTGGTTTAAGTTTTAAACTAAAATGTCTCCTCCGCTATCTTCTTCCTCGTCCGCGAGGATATGGGTATATTCCAGCTCATGTCATTGTCACTTCTCCTTGTAAACTTGCTGCCTCTCTCCACAAACTTCTGCTCCTGGCACTCTAGAACTCACCATTTCTATACCTTCAACTTAATTCAAACTACCTTAAGTATTCTTGTTTTTCTCCTGGTGGGTGGAATATGACTGACATCTGACTCTGTAGGCAAGTCAGAGGCAGCGGGAACCTAATTCCTTAACAATGCCTTTGTTTATGAATTTCTGCAGAGCAATTTAGCCAACCCCTGGCTGCCATAAATCATGAGGCAGGGGCAAGCTGATGAAGCTGCATGGGTGCTGCATCCTGAGGAACAGGAAGGAGATGGGGGAGGCCACAGGGCCAGAGGTTCTTGGGCAAACTTCCATTATGTTACCTCTCACCCCTGCCTCAGTTTCTCTGAGTATAAAGTAGCCGGACGGGCTCTGCTGAGAATTAATTAACAAAAGTCTATTAAATGTTTGTAGCGTGAGTACTCCGCAGCTGCTAAGTAGTATTAAATAATTATAACCCTCAAATGATGAGCCCATCATGTCGCTGATCTGATGCATGAAAATGTTGTTATATGTCTCTTCACAATGACTTTATTTAACACGAGCCAATCTTGGCAATTTGGTTTATTTTCTCTATCCCTTTTAATTTCAGACTCAGGGGTTATTAGCAGATAACTGCTCATTTCTGCTGTAAATCAAGAAAATACTCATTAGACACCCAAAGCTGTGATTGTTAGGAGTTTGGGCTTGTGAAGAGTGGGGTCATTTGCTTTTAAAAATAGGGCAAATTCAAAAATATTTTTTGTTCAGGGAAGACAAAATGGTATTTTCTGAATTGAGCAACCTCTTAAATGCATCAAAATCTACATCATACTTAGCAAAAGCACCAGACGAGAGAAGGCCATCGATATCAAACTGTGTCCTCAAGACTGGGCTTCAGCAACCAGCCTCAGTGTCGGTTTCTGATTGGAGGGGGCTGAACCAAAAGGAAAACTGTGGTTTCTGTTATGCTGGGGAGCGACCCTACACCCACATCTGCAGAGAGATGATAGAGGGGGTCAAGGGCGATTTAAAAGCATGAAACTCTGGTGGCGGTTGGGGGCAAGTACTGATGTTTCAACATGTGGCTCAGGCTAAGGACAAGGGGTTGTGACTGTCATCTCTGCCCATTTCCCCTGCGTCTGGTTCCCAGGTGACATTTTCTCTCTTATGTCTCGTAAGGAACACGTTGATCCACAGAGAGTATTTTCAGGCCTCACTCCCCTATTCCTCATTTACACACTCCTTTCCACACTGGTAGAATTTCTTTTTGCAAAATTATCCTTGCCTAATCCATAGAGACGGAAAGTGGATTAGTGGTTGCCAGGGGCTGAGGGGGGAGGCGGTTGAGGATGGGAGTGACTACTAATGGGGATGGGGGTTCTTTGGGGGGTGATGAAAATGTGCTGGAATTAGCTAGTGGTGATGATGGCACAACTCTGTGAATACGCTAACAACACTAAACTGCGTACTTTCAAAGGGTGAGTGGTGGCATATCGGTGCTGTCTCCATAGAGCTCTTTTTATAAAGCATCCTTGCCTCTCGTAGCTGTTGCGACTCTGGTCACCGAGACCCTAAGTCCTCACTGCCGCTGAGGGCTTGCAGAGTGGTCGTGATTGTCCCGCCGGCTGTTTCAGAAGTTTGTAGTCATCTTTTGCTTGTAACTAAACAACTGCACATTGCCAAGTACAGAAGACCCCCATGTCTGGCTGTGGGTTAGTATCCTAAACTGGTCCCAAAGCAGATAAAGGACTTAAACTTCAGCTACATTGTAAAATTGCTTCTAAAATCCTGATGGGAGCAAAATTAGACAGTGACTTGGGTTTTAGGCAAAGGACAAAAAGGAGACATGAAGGACCCCGTTCCTTCTGAACTCTTGGGAACTCACCAGACCCTCCAAAAGGATGGCCCCTTTCATCAGGTCAGCAGCAGGAAATGTCAAAGCGCCCCCAGAATCACAGCTCTGGCCCACTAAGATCAGAATGGGATATAAGGAGACAGTTCCACTTGGGGAGTTTCTGTCTGCCATAGGAGGGCAATCTCAGTATGTCCTTTCTTATATTTCTTTTCTTTATTTTTTGGCAATCTCCGTCTTTAAATATGTCATGGATTTAAAAAACAAGAAGGCACTCTAGGGCAGAGCTAGAAACTGGACCCCAACTGCCTTGTCTGGACAGGTGTCTCGATCCTCCAGTGTCTCCTGGGGCCTGCACAGTGTTCTGGCCAACCTCAGGATGGCTCACAGGCTAGAAAAGACACACGGGCAGGTTCTAGGTGAAACACCACGAGAGGAGTGACTCCAAGGTCACACTGGTTAATAGCACCTCAGTACTGACCAGGCCCAGGGCCCAGGACATTTGAAGGCTCCTGCTGTCACCCCAAAGCCCAGTTTAGTGAAAGGTGACCTTCTGGGGGCTCACATGAACAATCCCTGGGCTGTGGCCCACCTTCCTCTTACCGCACTAACCAGAATAAGGCAGCCCTGGGAGGAGATTCCTCCAGAAGCATGAAGACAGATTACGGGCTGCAGAGACACAAGTGGTAAGGGGAGTGCCTTCCACATGTGCCCAAGCCAGCCCCTCTAAGAGGCTGCCGGTAAGTTCCAGGGAAAGCCCTTCATCTCCAGGGAGAGGGGTGTTGACTCATGGGCAGCATTTCCAGCTTCAACTCTCACACCACAAAGACTGGCCTCCCTGAAGGTCCAGGGGTAGGGGAGACAATTAGTTGGCCTGAGCAGGCAACCCTGGCCCTTGCAGGCTCCTTGGTGGTCCCCATGCTAATGCTTGTGTTTGGGAAGACCTGTCAGTGGGTCTGGCGCTGGCCTCTGCAGGCCACACTGCATGGGAGCCCACGAAGAGCCGTGCTCCCATCAGTTAGGGTTTTTTTCTCTTTCCCGGGAAGGAAAATGGAACCAGTTGGAGGAGACACCTCACCCATTCCCCACCCCACCCCACCCCTGCACCGGCACCATAACAGGTCTTTGTCTACCGGGCCAAGAAGAGGGCCTGTCTTTCTCCTCTCAGCCGCTCTTGGTTTTTTCCCTGCTTGCCAGTTCCATGTTCAAGGCGGGACAAAGGGAGACTTCGGGGCCGTGGCCGGATTAGCTCTCACCGTGCCCGGCTGCAGGCTCCGCGCGGCAGCTGCTGCCCACCGCCCTGCCAAGGGTAGCGCAGACCCGGCTCCCCCTATTTACTTAGGGCGGAACTCGGGCTCGGCCAGAACGACTTCCTCTGTTTATTTTCAAGGCCAACTCCGTTCCCGCCCCGTCGGGCCGGCCGGGCCGGGCTGGGCGGGCGGGCCGCTGGGTCGATGCGGACAATGGAGAGGCGCTCGCGCGTCTATCCTATTTCAGGCCTTTGTTGCCGAGCCTCGTGCCGATGGGTTAATGGGGCAGAAGAGATCGGTGAAGGGCGACAGAAGTGGTCTTTGAAAGAGGGTGTCACTACAGGGCAATGAGACAAAGCCCAAAACACACACGGGCGGAGAGGGACAGATGGGGACGGGCGAAGGAAAACAATTAAGCAGCGAGTGCGGGGGCGGGGCGCGGCTCCATC
>PVIJ01009991.1:0-63086 GCA_004024925.1 Scalopus aquaticus | reverse complement strand
CCAATCAGCTTTCCAATGGCTCTTCCTCAATATGAGCAGCTAACCAAGGTTCACCCTGCTACTCGGAGAGTCCTTTACATGAAAGAATAAAACCAAAGCCTACAGAAAGAAACAAAAAGTCAAGAAAATTGGACCTCTCTGGTGGTGCAAGGGGTTAAGCCTCACCTCTATGAAGCTTTTGGCAGCCACTGCAGCACGAGTTCGATACCCAGCTAGGGAGCTTCCCACCCAGCGGTGCAGCAGACCTCGCTGGTCTTACCTGCTGCTCCCCTAAGCAGTGTATTTCAGTAGATCCGCTTGTTCTGTTCCCCACTCTCTCTGGTGAATCCTCTCAACCCCGCACCTCTGACCTACACCCCAGTTCTTGTATGCATAAATAAATATTTTTTTAGAAAAAAAAGTGAGAAAAATTAAGCCATGCTACAGGGGAGGAAAACTATAAAAATAAAAACTATATTCTCAGAAAAATAAGAGGCGGTATTTCATCTACATACAAGAATGGGATCAAAGTTCTTAATATGTAGCAGTATAACAAACTAAAAATTCAATAGAAGTTTGGAAGACAAAATCAAGAAAATCAAAGAGTAAAAAAAAAATAAGACTAGGAGATGGAACACAAAATTGTGAAAATGAGAAAAAAAGTCCTTAGGAGACCTAACATCTGAACAGTTGGTCTTCCGGAGATGGAAAAACTGAAATAGAGAAGGAAAGGAAGTAAATTATAAAATAAATAATCCAAGAAGAGTTTCCAGCCCTAAGAGGTGTATTTTCAGCATGCAAAAGCCTATTAGGTGGTCAGCATAGTGGATAAATATAGACCCACATTAAAGGCACATCTTAAAAAGTTGGAGACAAATAGAAAAATTTGAAGCATCCAAAAAATGCAAACCAAAATAAGAAGTCACAAATAAAAATTAGCTTTCAAAATGAGAATTCTCAACCACAACACATATAACTAAAAAATAATATGCCAATGACCATAAAATGCTGAGGGGAATGATTTACAATTTAGGCTTCTACACTCAAACTCTCAATGTACTCTGATCGTTAAAAAAAAAAAAAATCAGATAGTCAACGTGACCAATTTTACTCTCCATGCATATTTTCTCGGAAGCTACTAGGAAACAGGTTCTATTAGTAAAAGAGGATATGGTCTACAGCAAAAAAGAGGTGAAGGATTTCCTAGTCTGAGGAAGGGAGGTCCCAGGACATGTTCTGTATTTCAGAAGAGAAGAAAACAGGAGCTGAATGGAATAGGTCAGCAGACTCCCCCTGATATACTCCCAAGAAAATGAAGTTGAATGACTACCAATGGCCTCTGTACTGTAAGAAGATTTCAACAATTGGGTTAAGTTTAGATTAGACTGCTGTAAGTACACAAAAATTTAAACAAGTAAAACTAAGAGACAATTATTAATTTTAGGAAAACCAAAATCTGTAGGTAAAAAAATGTAACTACAGACTTCTACATGGTTTATTCATGAAAATATTTTATAAAATAGCCATAGCAGTGTAAAAATGGAAAGTTTAACAAAGGCTTTGATGTAACTATATTAAAAGGTGAGAAATAACAAAGAAAACTACTACTTTTTTTAAGATTTTTTAAAAATTTATTTTTATGCATACAAGCTGGTGCATAGGCCAGAGGAATGGGGTGGCGAGAGGGTTCACCAGAGACAGAGCAGGGAGCAGAACAGGCAGATCGACGGAAATACACTGCTGAGGGGAGCAGCAGGCGAGGCAGGAGAGGTCTGCTGGGTCATGTGGGAATCTCCCCCGCAGGCATCGAATTCGCTTCATGTCAAACTCGTTTGAACTCGCGTCGCAGCTGCTGACAGCTCCACAGTGCAGAGCTTAACCGCTGTGCCACCAGGGAGGCCCGGAAAACTACTACTTTTTCATAGTAGGAAATCGATTTTAAAAATGTCTAACGTAGAAAAATTTAAGAATGGAAAAATATCATTTTATTTTAAAAAACCAGAGAATTAGGATGGGGAAAATAGAAACGAAAAATAAAAAAAGAGGGAAAATAGCAAAATGAAGAATAAAAATACATAGTAATAAATGTCAAGTGAATCAGACATGCAATAGATTGAAAGGTTGATTGTGGATATGTAACAGGTCAGAAGGAGAGAACAAGGTCATTAGGGTCCCTCACTGCACTTCTCTGAAAATTTCAGGTGAAAATGGTCACAAGAATCAAAAATCATTTCCCTGGTGTTGAGAAGAACCAGACACATAAGCTGAGCCTTCAGGGAAGGTGGGCAGTTCCATGGAGCTTTGGGAAGCACAGCCCAGAGATCACTGACGGAACAGAAACCGGAGAAGAACAGTTGCTGAAGAGAGGCAGTACCTTACATGGTGATTTTAAATAACTAAGTCACTTCCTACAGCCTCTACCTCCACCAGTACCAAAAGGAGGTAAACTTTTTGCTAATCAATCAAGCTGGGTCACATTAAAAGTGTGAAAGGGAATAACATCAGCAATAGTATGACTAAAGACTTTACATGTAGCTCTAATAAATCAGGATAGAAAACTACAACTGTGAGCTATGACTGTATCAATATATTTTGCCCAAATAAAATATATTTAATAAACAACAAATGGATGTTATAAGTAACTGTTTCTTGGGGGATGGTCTGATGGACAGATGTAAAATCTGGACAGGTTAAAATATTCCTCCCAGAAAATTGCTAAATGTTGACTGTCCCTATCTTCACCTCATACATGAAATTTCTAAGGAGAAACAGTGTGGATAACTAGCAAACTGTAGTATAGTAAATAAGAGTCCAGGTCTTAGAAGTTATCAGACTGAGGTTCAAATGTCAGCTTCACTACTTCCTTACTGTATGACCTTACAAAACATTCTTTAAACTATCTTTGCTTGCTCTTGGGAAAAATGATACAGTAATATCAAAAAGTTAGATTGCTTTAAGAATTATGGGATAATGTATGTAAATCATATAGCACTGTGTCTGGCATACAAAAAAATGTTAAATAAATTATAGTTATTACTGTAGTCTCAGGGGAGGGTTAGAGAAAAGAAGAGGTAAGGGAACTAATGTGTATTGTGTTTTGGGGTCTAGAAATACTACATGTGCCTTTATTTAAACTTCACAATTCAGCCAAGGTCACAAAGATGGTAACTGGTAGATTTTAGATTTGAATATAGGCCTATCTGACTTCAAAGACCCTATACTTTTCCCTAAAATTGTCTAACCTGAATTCTGTTAGCGTATCATCAAAGTTAATCTACCAGATCAAAATCCCTTCTCTCTTTCTGATCTACACACATCACTTAGAAAGGAAGAGACCTTTGAGGAACATGGCACAGCTGAGAAAAAATGTTTGATCACAAGAATGAAACAAGCAAAGCCCCAGAAAATTTGGCCTTACATAGAGGATCTAACAGAGGGGACCCCCAAGTACCAGGTGAGCTCACCCAGATGCCAAGAGAGTGGGGAAGATGAAGAGGGGTGAGGAGAAAATAGAAGAGATATTTCAAAGGATGGAGATGAATTACATAAGCAGTACTATCCAAATCCACACAGTTCTCATGCCAAATATTTAAATTTAGAGTCATATTAGAAGTCTTAGTACTTTATTATCAGTGGATCAAACATTGAAAGTTAGTTCATTCTAATTAATTAACACTGAGGGATAATAGTCATGTACACTGCATACTCTCATTTCTGTGGAGATTGAAAAGAAGACAAATATATTCTCTACTTCAGGGTATGCATCAGTTGGTCCTTCTGATAAAACAATCTCAGATAAAAACCACATTTAACAACACACGACAATGTTTGAGAAGCATCTGATGAGTGGTACCCATATAGCTAAGAAATGAACTCAGAAACCATAATATGTCTACAAGTGGATGAATCAGAGAACATTACACTTGAATAAAACCTCGAAAATTGATTTGAAATAAAGGGGGAAGGCAGGATTTTGGAGGAGGCAAAGTCATGGGAACACTATAGTACTGTGGAAGGGTAAAGGTTTGATTTGGTTGGAGATGAGGAACTAGGTTGAAAAGCTATAAAATATAAGTCTGGGAAAACAGCCTGTTGCAGTGATAGACAAACTTGAATATCAGGTTATGATATTTGAGTTTCACCTTCTAACAGGAAGGCGTAATTTAAAGTTTGGATTTTATTTGTTTGTTGTCTTTGTCAAGAAATGATCAAAACTCCATTCTTTATCTCCTCTTCCCAGTTTGATCTACAGTTTCAATATGCAACCCCAATATAAATCCTTATGAAACTTTTTTTTGTAGAAAATGACAAGTTGATTCTAAAATTTACTTCCAAAGACAAAGAAACAGCCAATTTTGAGAAAAAACAAAATCAGGGGTCTCATTACCCAAAAGCAAAATTTACAGTTACAGGAAAGAAGGCAATACTGAATAATCAAAAGAAAAAACATAGATCAGTCAAAAAGAATAAGAAATCTAGAAACAGATTACACAAATCATCTATTCTATACCATGTACACATGGTGGTAGAATAACTGGATAAACATATAGGGAAAAAAAGAACTTTGATCCATATCTCACTTAAAACCATCATGCACCTAAAGTGAACATGTAAAATATGAAACTTTCCTAGAAAAAAATCTACATTACATTGGGTTTGTCAGAGTGTTTTGATACAACACTAAAAGCATACACCATGAAAGAAGATTGATTAGATTCTGCTGAGGCAGGAAAAACACCAGGAAGCACAGGTTCTCCATGGAGCTGTGCAGAAAGATCTAATGGAGGAGTCCTGGAGCACTCGGTGGCTTTTAGGCTTTTATTTACATTTTTCCTGAGAGCCAGCCAGGTTCAAGGCAGGCAGGGTGGCCGGGCAGCCAGGAGGCTAGCAGGCCCCGTAGCCCCCACAAATCTCCACCTTCTCAGGGTTTCTCTGGTGGCATCTCCAGGTCACGCTACTGCCGCTTCTTTTCCTGCGGCTTCTGTTGCGCTGCTCTCTCACCACTGCTAATGCACCCTCCTTCCTCTTGCTCTCTCCTCTCTGCCTTGCACATGCGCACGCCGCGCTACGCCCCATGCTACACCACACCATGCCCTACACCACGCCCTTCTTTAGGAACCAGCCAGCAGGCACACGCATAGGCCTACAGGAGCCCATCACCAAGGGGGGAGGGGGGTGGAAAATCCCGATACCTCCCCCATTTACCCTACAGACTCAAAATTTTAAACTTTTGCTCTGTGAAAAAACACTACTAAAAGGATAAAAAGACAACCAACCAAATAGGAGAAAATGTAAGTTACACATCTTATAAAAGGCTTGTATAGAGTAGACACGCACTCCCAAAACTCAATAGTTGTTCTTAAAAAACAAGACACCACAACAGAAAAATGGATAAAACATTTGAAAAGACACTTTGCCAATGAAGATAGGTGAATGGCAAATAAACACATGAAAGTGTTATCAATCATTAGTTTTAAGGGAAATGTAAATTAGAAAACACAATGAGATGCCATCCATGACTATTAGAATGGTTTAAAATTTTAAAATCTGAGACCTCAAATGCAGACAAGGAATTCAAAGTGGTACAGACATTTTGGAAACCAATTTGTAAGTTCCTTTTAAAGTTCAGCATCCACCTAACCGCTGACTTAGTAATCCCACTGCTAGGTATTTACCCAAGTGAACTGAAAAATGAATGTTCACACAGCGTTGTTCATGATTGCCCAAACTAGACATAACCTAGATAAACAAATTCCAAACAACTTCACACAAGAACTATCTATTGAGTTACGCAACAAGTGTAAAACAAGGTATTTTACCAGTGACAGAAGACAGATCCCAAAGGCAACATATTTTCTGATAGGAGGAAAAGGGAAAACTATTATGATATGAAATATATCAGTGGTTTCCAGGGGGTGGTTGACTACAAAGAGCTTAAGAAAATGAAACTATTCTATATGCTACATGACTATACATTTGCCAAAATCCATGACTATACAGCAAATGGGATTTGACCGTATGTCAAAAACAATCCTACTCCATGCTGACTTTAATTTCCTCAAAGTAGAAATATGCTAATTATCATCAAAGAATAAAATAAAATATTATAAGAGCTTATCTGTTTCTTACAAATCAAATATATAATTCCCACTCACAACATCTGCTCTTGCGTTTTCCTTCCCCATGATCAATGCAGAGATAAAACCCAGACACATTTAACTCTAGCCATGATTCCACCTGAATCGCTCAATCTGCAGAAAGACAGGGTTACTACACATTTCTTTGTGTTCCTGTATGCGTACTTTGGGCCACAATGGTTTCCAATGAGGCTCTTGAAAGTTTCTAAGAAAAAAAATTTTTAATAAGAGCTCTACATAGTCTTCAAATAATTTACATAACTTTGATTCATCCAGCTTCTTCCCGACTTAGAATTGTTTTACATATGACCTTTCCTTGGAATTTTAGTAAAATATACTTTTAGAAACACTAGCAGATGTTGGAACACATTTTTGTTTGGATAATACATAAAAAATTAATTTGGATTCAGAAAAAGTATTCAGGTCTTGAGGAATTTGAGAAGTTCAGATGAACTGTTTTTACAGTCGATTTGGAGACCACGTGATATTCATGAAGTCTATTCATACACACATAACCCTTAAAAAGTCCCAGAGAGGAATTACAACTTGAAGAACCCAATCCAAGCAACTGAAACTCATTTCAAAATAACTCAAGTTTTTAACTTAATATTTCATTGCCAAGAAATACCAAATACAGTCCCGGCAATATTATTTAGAATCCCCCCTCTCTTCCTCTACACCGCATTTATATACTAAAGCTACTTCTACCTACCTCTCAAGCGCTCCAGGAAAAGCTCCTCCAACCCGCAACGCAGCACACCCGCTTTTCTCCCAGTCTCCTCCAGTCGCCTCTACTGCAGCCCAAGAAGTCTGGCAGGCAGAACTTGCCTTCCAGAGGAGAAACGCGGGAAGCAATCAGCACGCCCAAGACCATCTTGAGGCAGAGAAACGAAATCCTCTGTGGCGTTTCTAATTCCTGCATCAACTAGGAAGACCACAGCCTTCCAGGAAAGGCATGTTAGTTGTAAATGATCCGCCAATCAACGTCAGGGTTGTTGAGCCCCTCGGTGCTTATTGACCAATTGTGATATTGAGGTCAATTTGAAGCTGAGAGAGAACTCTGAGAGAACTCAAAGCTCAGTCAGCAAATTGTGAGAGGCTAAGTGAGGATTAAGGGGAATCGTGGGGAGGTGACCTAACGGAAAACGTCTGTGTAAACAACACTCCTGCAGATCCACCTACGTATCCATTGGTGGGTTTCAGCAGGCTGCTGGCCGCTGACTCAATACTTGGGAAGAGCCCGGTGCAGATGGCAAGTT
Organism: Scalopus aquaticus; assembly: GCA_004024925.1. NCBI lineage: Eukaryota > Metazoa > Chordata > Mammalia > Eulipotyphla > Talpidae > Scalopus > Scalopus aquaticus. The sequence goes on along the minus strand of PVIJ01009991.1, from coordinate 55,711 downwards.
CGGCCACAGGCCAACCAATGTCTATCTGATCATGTTAGACTAAGACTTGCAGAGAAAAAATAGCTGCCACAGAGCTTTGGCCTTCTAGAGCTCATGCAGCTCTAGATCCTTTGGCAAACTCTAACACAGAACTGTCCTGGGCCTTGAAAAATGGTCACACGGCTTTATTCATAATTGCCAAACTAGAAAGAACCTAGATGAACAAGCAGAGAAAGAGATTCCCAGCTTGGGAAATGGGGTTCCCAGTTTGATGGAGTTACACAGAGCAATCCATCACAGGATTTAGTAGTGAAGGGGAAGAAAGAAGGAGAGAATTTTCTCGTTTTTCATTGAAAACTGCATTCACTTGATTCAGACTTTACAAGTTTGAGGGGGATTCCCACTCAGTGTCAGGCATCGTGCCAGTATTTTCTCTCACACACATGCCCTTCTTTAGTCACATTACACTACATGCTACTTTCCCCATTTCTGCTGACTATAGTGAGAAAAATATAAAGAGGCACTTAAGCAGATCTGAAACTTTACTGACAAGATGTAAACAATAATAAAGCTGGAGACAATGTTGTGTAATGGCTCACAGAGACAGCTCCAGAGTTTCTGGGTCCAATTCCAAAGTCCTGTCACATGAAATCTAATTGATCCTAGGGGAAATGGTTAATTCCTCCATTCCTCAGCTTTGTCATTGCAAATCTCAGATAATACCTTACATGGAGTGTTGTAATGATTACATGTGATAATATATGTACAGGAACTGTGTTAAAAAAAATACAAAGCTCATTTTAGGAATGACTGAAGATAAATGTTAGTGAGATCCCTGCTTGTGTCTTTAAATGCAATTTTTAAAAATATTCTATTGCTGAGATGGAATTTTTTATTTATGTTCTATATTTTTAATGTATGCTTTCTCTTTTTCATTAGTAATCAAAAGTTTATATGTATCATTATTTAATAGCTTGACAATAAATGAATAAGTTACATATATCAGACCTAAAATTCAAGAAAATTCATTTTAAAGTTATAATCTGAAGCAGAATATATAGGTTTGAACTGAATTCAGTCCAAATGACAATAAAAAAAATTTAAATAATTGTGTTTAAGGAAGAATGGGTTGTATTTTAATCACTTAAAACTTACCATAGGAGAGTCTACTTTCTTTTATATTTAAATCTTTTAAAAAAAAATCTATTGTATATGTCTGCATGAAGTTCCTGTTAACTTCAGCTTCATGATCTGGATTTTTGCCTAAGTTAATGTCAATACATTAGGCTTTTTCTTCATTATTTCCTGATACTCAATAACAATCTCCTGCCGTTGGTTCTTCCACTGCAGGTCCTCAGTTAGCATGTGTCAGTATGTGCTAAAATACATGCCATATAGTCAAGCCTCAGACAAAACTATGTTTTAAAAAGCTAGGAATATTTGCTAAAGTGCACACTTTCTGAGGCAATTTCCCATTTAGCCAGTAGATAGCGCTCAAGATGTTTCAATAAATAGAAGTCTTCTTGGGACGAATAGAAGTCTTCCAGGGAAACATTAGACAAGTTCGTGTTAGATCAATAGAAGGAGGAAATAAATGCCACCAAATGCTTAAAAATTGGGATTTTTTAAAAAATCAAATCCTAGTGACCTCCTTACATATATCTGTAATTTATCAGGTTAGGAAAATTAGCCCACTTTTTTTCTAATAAATTCTGTTTGAAGTCAACCAAGTTACCACTCATTTGATAGACTGAAGTAAAACATGAAAGTAGCACTTGAATGGTACTGCTGAGGTCCAGAGGGACCACAAAGTGAAACATGCCAGTTGCATTTTGCAGAAAGACTCAAAATGCAATGTCTGTAGTATCCATTGATTCTGCTAAAAAGATAGTTCAAAAGCCATCTGTATTTCAGTGTGCATTATTTAAATAACTAAGATCCTGGCTGTAAACAAAAATCGAATCATTATTGCTTGGAATTACTGGACAGTGCCTTAGCATGGTTAAACCTACCAGTATGTGTAGCTGCTGCTGTTTTGATAAGTGATGGCTTCCCTGGTACATAAGGAACAACTACTCTTTCTCTAAATGTGAGACATGGAAGAGAGCTTCTTCTGTGATTTGAACCAGTTCAACCACATGTCCCAACCTCAATTCATCTAATTCAGCAAGTATGGGTCTACATTAAACAAAGTGATAGGTATTAAGTTGCTGTCCAAATAGATACAGAAAGCTGGAGTGTGAGAAGTTGGGAAATGAGAGTCATTCAAGGACCTGTCAAAAAAAAAAAATGGAAGCACTTGAGCAAGGAAAGACCTCATCAAAAGAAAAAGTCATCTGAAAAAGAATCAGTGAAAAACCTAAAGAGACAACTTCACATTTCTTCTACAGAAAAGTGGGGTGGTCGGGGTGATCAGGTTCTTATAAAAGCTCCTAAAAGATAGATTATCATTCCATGCTCTCCAGGGTGCAACTTCAAGTCTTGCACAACTGTAGCCCCAGCCCACTTTGGTAGACTAATAAACTTAAGATGGCTGACCCAATGTCCTGCTCAAAAATTTCTTCAATTAGCTTCAAATTGCCTGAAACTGCCTTCAGTGATTGAACTTCTTTTTCATGTGAGACATTAAATACTCTTCTGTTGTAGTTGTTTGACTGGGTTGAATTGTATTTTGGGCATTTGCAACCAAAAGTACCTTATTAACACAGAGGAGAGGCAGGATTCACTCTAACCTCTTTCCATCCCAGATTTCTATGGTTCCATTCTCAAATTGGAAAATTTCCATATGATTAACCAAAACAGTGTTTTATAAATGTGAATTTTCCTCTCTGTCCTGTCTTAATTGATGTGGATCAGAGAGTAGACAGAGCTCCACTGTCCCCCAGAGTAAGCCTAGCACAGTAGAAAGAGCAACTGACCCTGGAGTGTAGTCTCCTTACCATTGCCTGTGTGACTTTGGGAATGTCACGTGTCCTCTCTGGCCACTGTTTCTTAATCTGTAGATTGAGATGTTAAGCAAGATGTTCTAACCTCTGTGTCTCCATTTTCCTCTCCAAATATGAAACAGCATCTGAAGCAGGATAAATGGCACTCATCATATTTGATGTATCATCAATATGTTACGTCATATTTGATGTATAAGCAGAAAAAGGTAATTAGTCAAATAATAAAGCACATATGGCCAATGCATGGACACAGACATGGAAAGAAAATGACATGTTTATAAAAATCATTCTGACTTGGCACAGATGTAATATTAGCCCTTAGGCAGGCCTCCTCTTCTGCCTAGTCAGTCTTGACTGATGTTCTCTTCACTCAGTCACCCTCACCTCACGGGACACACTGGGTACCCCAGGCTCCTCTTTTCCTCTCCCTCTGGCCTTTCCTCTTGACTGCTGACAGTGGCATCGGCCACGGGCACAGGACATTCACATGAAGAGATGGTGAAGAGAGTATTGCAGCCATGAACAGTAAGGGAGAAGACAATTCACTACAGAGAAATTCTTTGACTTGTGTTTGAACCTGGAACAACCAATAAGTTTATGTGGTAAAACTCTATTAATCCTACAATCATGCCTAAGTATTTATAAGGAAAATGCCCAGTTCTCTCATGAAAGTTCCTATCAAATCAAGAACATAAATGGCTCTAATAACATGTTGTTAAAGCCTCAGTGTATTCTGTCTTAATCATTTATTATGGGGCTACACTTCTGGAGGGGACAGAATGAGGAGAGGGAGGGAAAGGAGAAAAAAAGGAAGTTTTGGTAGAAGGGCTGTTCTCAAGGGGCCTCCCTGGTGGCACAGCGGTTGAGAGCTGTGCTGTGGAGCTGTCGACAGCTCTCGATGGGAGTTTGACGCCCAGCCGGGGAGAATCCCACATGGTGCGGCAAACCTCTCCTGCCTTGCCCGCTGCTCCCCTCAGCAGTGTATTTCTGATCTGCTCCCCTCTCTGTCGCTGGTGAACGCTCTCGCCGCCCCACGCCTCTGGCCTGTACCCCAGCTTGTATGTATAAGTAAATAAATCTTTAAAAAAAAAAAAAAAAGAAGGGCTGTTCTCAAGCACAGCTGTATGGTGAAATATCCTGGATGAAAAACATCAAGACCAAACCCACTTTTGCAGATACCAAGATCTCCAGTGAATCTGGGTTGCAATCAGGGCCGAAATTCAATGCAAAAGAGCATCATAGTCTATTTAATAGTAATTCAAGAACATTCAGTTACTGAACAAGAGTGGTGACACACCCAAAAAAATTAGTTAAGAATTGCTACCAAATAGCCCACCAGCTTGTTATTACAGAGGCCTAAGAGGTTCAAAGCTTTCCTGAGAATTCCCTCTATCCTGGGGGTTAAATAGTGCCATGTTCTTGAGTTCAGAATCTCACATCTCTGAGAGCTGCGGAGTAGACACGTGCCATGTAATTCTTACATCTCACCTTCTAAAATTACTGCCAGATCAGTGCTGCAGGCTCAGTACAGTCAAACCGCTTTTCTTGATAATAAGATAGACTGTAGGGCTTTTAGCATCCATAGATCATTTCCACAACTCATAGCAGCTAAAGGTTCATTCATTCACTACATCAAAACTTTTATAACTACTGGCTGGTTGAGAAATACCTGGCCAAGCAGAGTGATGAATTGGAAAGAGCACCAAAATAAGAACCTAAGGGCCTTAAATTAAGTTTCAGGTTTGCCCACATCCTTCAGATGACCTGAAGCCAGTCACATAGTCTTTTGAGCTTCTGTTTCCTTAAAGGTAAAGTGGGAAAGTTGATTAATGTCCAATATTCACTGAAACTCTGAAATGCTATACTGTATGTATATTTCTGATAATGAGGCTAATGAGTAGCAAAGGGTGAGAAAGTAAGTAGAGGGAAGCACAAGAAAAAAACAAATGGTACAAATAAGCCACAAACTAACAAGCGTAGTCTCATAGCAATGAAAATATTACTCTACTTTTAAAAAGGTTAAGGTGGCATCATATGGCAGTAAAATTAGGCAACTTCACTTTCTGCTCCTTGCCTATGTAAAAAGACCATTCTCACTCTCCTCATATTGCAAAAACCACCCTTGCAAAATAAGTCATGATCTGATTCACTAGTTGTTAAATTGCCTCTAAGAAAGTAGTGACATATAAAGCATTTTTTTTCTAATATGCCAGGAAAATGTTAAAGTATTCTAACCTCAAGTTCTGTTCACTGTTCCTTTATAAAAGCCCTCACATCTACGTCTCTCCATTTCCCATTCTTTACAATTATAATGGCCATCTTCTCAGGCAACCTTCTTCTCAAGTCCATCCTGTGTGTGTTACCACTGCATCTATCAATATCTTTATGCCTCTTGAGGTAGGACTTTTCTACTCCTTTCTCCCTGCAGATAAAACCTAAATTGTTGGCCTCCTCAGTGGTACAGCTGTTAGGCACTGCGCTGTGGAGCTGTCGGCAGTGGTGACATGAGTTTGATGCCCCGCCAGAGAGATTCCCACATGGCGTAGCAGACCTCTCCTGCCTCACCCGCTGCTCCCCTCAGTAGTGTGTTTCCATTGACCTTCCTGTTCTGCTCCCCATCATGTCTCTGGTGAAGCCTCTCACGGCCCCACACCTCTGGTCTGTACTCCAGCATGTATGCATAAATAAATAAATCTAAAAATAAAACCACCTAAATTGTTTAGCTTGGCATTCCCAGTTCTCTACAATCTATCTTACAACCTACCTTTCCTCTTACTTTTCATGAACACATTGCATCCAGTCTGGTGCATGTGTTGTCCATCCTGCAGTTGTGTCATTTGAAGTCAGTCCCTCCACTTCACCTTTGCTCATGGCTGTTCCTCCCATGTGGAATGACTTTCCCCACATAGACTAATCTTGCTCATTTTCAGAAGTTGAACCAGCTTGCATTTCATTTCTTCCAAAAAGACTCATTTTGGCCAAACAGTGATTTTTTTCCTTTCCCAACTAAGAGGAGGCACCACTTACACTTATACTTTCCTGAATGGTCTACTGTGTTTTGTTTGTTGAATGCTTCCTGGTTATACTGTATGTTCTGAAGAACAGCATCATTGTATCAAAAGCTTCTGTCTTTCTATCTTTCCCTGTTCCTTTCTCCCTCCTTTCCTCCCTTCCTTCCTTTCATTTTGCTATATGATGTAGTAAAATGTGGAGAATACAATAATCATCAGTAAAATCATTTTATAAATAAACACGGTAATATCAAACTTTGGTCAATAGGGTCAATTGGTGTTTCTTTACACAGTCTGATGCCTGGGACACACAAATTCTCTGGGTCCCTTAGTTTTTAGCTTGGAATTCAACACCCCTAACCATGTTTCTTTGTGAGAGTGGTTAGTACTTCCAGAACACAAATCTAACTTTAGGTTCCACTTTAAAATGTTATGTATAAGTTTCCCAAAAGTGCAGAAATGGCTAAGAAATATGAATACATTGAAGGAACAGAGTGAAGTATTTCAGTAATTAAATCACTTAATCACTTACTTTGATTGTATGTTAAGTCATGCACTCCTCATTTAGAGAATTAGTGATAACAGAATTAGAAACTATGAAGTCAAGAAGGGACTTTACCTTATGGTTTTATAAATGAGTCAGCTGAGATTCAGGCAGAAACACTGAGTCTAAATATGGTAGTTCATCTTGCAAAGCTGTTTGCCTTCCTTCCTCTTCTAACAGCACCTCTCCAAAGAGGGGTTCCTCTATATCTGCCAAACTCTTCTCCATTAAGTCCTTCCCATTTCCCAAAGCTTGGCTGTGACTAAAATGCAGCCCTATCCAGGGACTTAAAGTTGAACAAGGACAACAAACCATAGAGATCTCATCCAAGTTTTGAAATTATTCTAGGATAGAATAACTTTCTAGAAATGTGCTCTAAGCTTCAGTTAAGAGAATTTTTGTGGAGGTGAGGGGTAGAGTGGGTAAGCACTAGATTTAGACATGCAGATAGTGATTTTGCTTGTTTTCAAGTCTGTTGCAAGGAATAGGAAGAGTCTGAGGACAAGTAAAAGTGGGATAAAGCCAGTGCATCATTTGCCATAGAACCTTAAGATGCCACAAACTTTGCTCTCCCTCCCAAAAAACCAACAGATATGGTAAGGGCTTAGGAAGGATCTATGGCCCTTACTTGCCTCTCTCCAGCCATACAGAGAATAGAATTATAATAGTACGATACCCCACAACAGGCTCTTAAAGTCAGCTGAGATCCCAGAACTCTCTGGAATAACCCTCGTCCCATCTGAATAATCTTGGCACCCGATGAAATGTAGGGTAAGGCCTTCATTTCAATGAAATCAGTCCTCCTTCGCTTGGGACTTAGGCATGAGGCTGCTCGGCTTCATATGTGGACCTGGGCCATTCCTTTCTATATTAGGTTGGGAGGTAGTAAGAGGAGAAGGAAACATTTGTCTCTCTAAAATTTCAGCCAAACCACAGTTTTTGCTGTGTTTTATTTTTAAAGGTTGCAAATCAATCATAATTCTACTTCCTTGCCTCCACATGTGGCTCTTCTGTGAGAGCTTTGCGTTTCTGAACTTAGGAACTAGACTTGCCTTGCTATTCTGTTGAACCAGCTGCCTGGAGTCATCCCTGGAGAAATAACTTTACTTCTCTGAACGTTAGATTTCCCATCTGTTCAATAAAGGAGTTGATGGACGATGTCTAAATTCACCGGAGATGTGGGAATCTGCAAATCCCGTTGCCCTTTGACTTTTCCACTTGAGTGTCCAGCACAGAGAGGGTTAAAGGTTATGAATCTCTCTAACGGAGACTTCCTAACATAGGGTGAGGCTCAAGGGCTGCAGGTCTGCAGCTTCACCCAGCCCGGAAGAACCCCTTCTCCAAGATTTCCCCCACTGGGAGGCTGAAGCGGGGTCTCGTCTCTTTATTCCTCTTCTCCCAGGTACTTCTACAGCCTGTCGCTAGCTCGGTCAGTCTGCTGGACCCTAAACTGTTTATACCACCCATAAACCCCAGTAAGCTAGAAGCTAGAAGGTAGTAAGCTGCCTAGCTCGGTCTCTCTTCTGCCTTTACCCCGAGACATTCCTCTTTAATTCCTCTACTTCCAACCGCCAGAAATCCTTCCAGTCTTGCCAGCTACACTTTGCACCCCTCGCTCCGGCATTGCGAACTAGGCTGTGCGACGGAGTAGGGCATTCTCCCGCGGGGTCCGGGGCGCCTACCCCTCCTCTCAGCCTCAGCCTTTCCGGGTCGCAGACCCCACACGCCCCTCCCCAGGACCCTGCCGTCGTCTTTCCGCCCCCTCTACCACTCAAGCTCCCGGCTCATTCCTTCTTGGATCTACACGGGGAGACACCCTCCTCACTCCCCCAGCAAATCCAGAGTGGGTCAGTGAGCGTGCTCCTGGTCCAGCCGAGCCACCCGACCGGCCCGCTGCTGGGCGGGAACGGAGGAGCCGCCAGTCCTAGCCGGGCTCCAGGGCGCTCTCGGTTCTGCCGGGTACTTGCAAGGCGGAGCCAGATCGCTAAAGCCACCCGGCGCGGGAACCCGGCACTAAAGCGCCGGAGCCACGGCCTCTGGCCGCAAGCGCCGTCCCCCCCGCCCTCACTCCGACGCAGGGACTCTGGAGCCCCCGGCGCCAGGGAGCGCAACGTTGCGTGCCGGGGCTCCCGCTGCCCAGCGCGCCCCATTCCAGCCCCCTCCGATGAGGGGCGCGCTGGGACCCTAAAGGAACCTCCCGTCCGCCCGCCTCCCCCATCCCCGCCCGCCCACCCGGCCCGCACGGCGCTGTGCGGCGCTCGGATTCCGGGAGGGAAGCGCTGCGCTGTGTCCCTGGCGTCCTCAGTCCTGCCCCCCGAAGTGGAGATGCGCGAGAGGCAGGCGAGGGCGTGCAGCTCGTGAGACGCCGCGCCAGCCGGCACCATGCGCCTGCGGCCGCTGCCCTTCGTCGTGGTCCCCGGCTTGCTGCAGCTGGTGAGTGCTCTGCCCGCTGCGACGCCCCGCGCTCCCGGGATTGGTTTCGGCGGGAAAACCGCGCGGGGAGACCTCTAGGAAGCGGTGCTTGGGGCTGCTTGGGACGCGGGGTTGGGGCTGCTTGGGACGCGGGGTTGGGGACGCGCGCAGTTTGATTTTACCTTTGGGGGGAAAGCACCGGGGAATGGAATAGACGGGACCTTAAGGAGAGGGAGGCTTAGCAAGGGCCGGGACTTGAGGATGGAAGTAAAGTAGACAGAAAGTCTCCGGAAAGAAGGTACAGGAGAAGGAGGAGATGTATTGAGAAGCGGTCGAGGAGCGGATGGAGGTGGAGGGGTAGGATGAGGGTGGGCAGAAAGCCCTGACTCAAGCCCGGAGTTTGAGGGGCTGCTGGTTTTTATTTTTCACGTGGTGTTTTGCCCAGATGCCAGCAGACACTTCCCAACCACAGCACCATGCACCCTCGCTCGCAGGGCCAGTTAGTGACGACTGGGTAGAAGAAAACTTAGGCAAAAGACCGATTTTAGGGGCAAAGTGGAATTTTCTTCGTTTTCCGTCTGGCGCTGGCGACTGGGATGGGGTTTTCTGCCTGCGGGGGCCGCGGAATGTAACTTTCACGCCCAGCTCTGCGCAGGAGCCTCCTCTCGGGCGTCTCTAAACAGTGTGTTCCCCAAGACCTCTCTAGCCTGATTTGGACCTTTCTGGGGACGCTGAGAAATATGAAGGGTATTGGAAGGTGATTCGGGGTTCTCCAGCGAGACTCTGGGCGACTCTTCGCGTTGTAACTGTCCTCTTTTTCCCGCATGACGCCACACTCTCCCTCTGACATACATCTGTATACTATATAATACACGTTATGTATTGCTAGTTAATTATATGTAAAGGAACGCCAAAGAAAGATCTTCAAGAAGACAACTTTCAACAGTTATAGAAGGGGACAGCTTTGGCTCAGTCCACCTCTGTGATGGACTTCTCCTGTTCTCTTGACACCTACTGATACTGTGCTATTAAGAGGGCTTTAGCTAGATGTCAAGATTTCTTATAAATGGTCTCCATACTTAAGCCTGACCAGTTAGCTTTGCGCTGTTAAAACTAAATAACCTAAGTACAATATTTAAACAATGATGGTTTCTCCCCTCCCTTTCTCCCTCCCCCCTTCTTCCTTCCTTCCTTTCTTTCCCCCCTTCCTTCCTCCCTCTCTCCCATCCCTTTCATTCTATACTTTACTTTTAGAGGGGAAAATCTAGTAACTTATGAAAGTTTCCCTATGATATGTATATTGTAGAGGAGAAGTACTTTGCAAGTTTTGAGCATCGAAGGGACTCTGAAAGGTCTTGTGAAGGGGAGAGGGCACAGAAGGGCCTGTTCATCGTGGTTCTATCAGAGTTTAGCTTCACCTGCACAGCCTTAACTAGAATTCTTCGTTGGCATCAAGAAGAAAATGCAGTGATGCTCCAAATGTCCTTGAATGAGCCAGTACATACTGGGTACAATACTGCATGTTAAAGTAATATTTATATCTAAGGTATTATGCATGCAAAATATATTAATATGCATAATATTACTATTACTTTTTTTAAAAAATGTTAAATCTGAACTCCAGTAATAGGTAATCTAGCAGAAAAGCATTTGTATGGCGTATGTAAGTAAATTTCTAAAAGCCTGGGTTATCAGGTACAGTACTTAAGTAGGGGACTGTCAGAATACCTTCTTCAGTTTCTTAGTTCATTAATTTAACTTTGCACTCAGTGATCATGATGTGTATCTGTATCATAAGCATTGTGTTAGACTCTTAAAGATGAGGAGATATATTTGGGCAGGTGTAGGGGAAAGTTCTTCTATCAGCTACTGTATTGAAAATGTTAGATTTTTTTTTTTCCACACCACCAGTCAATAGGAAATACATCTTGAAGGGAATATATGCCCTGCTTAAGAAGCTAGATTCTAATGTTACAGTATGGATTGATTGATTAGTTTTTAAGGAAGCTTATGTCAATTTCTAATCCGTTTTTGGATTGTGCTTGGGTTGTAATGTTTTTTCCTGGAGCACTTTATCACGGTAAGTGAGGTGGGGAGCTGCAGCTGTGTGATAAGCACACATTCCTCACACTGCCATCCTTTTGGACAATAAAAGACTGTTTACATTCTCCACATTCTGAGAGCTGTTTCTAGTCAGGATGTTAAAGAAAAATAGAGTGGCTGAGCTGGGTGGATCCAAATTAAAACATCCCCCAACCTCACCATGTACCCTAGCCTAGCAGTTTGAAAAAGCACAGATCATAGTTTTGTCCTTCAGATGGTTCACTGTTTTGTTCTCTGTTTTTCAGCTGATGTTGAACTTCTTTGTTAAATCCCAACAGCAAGTAGATTGAATTTTTTCTAGATCTGAAAACTAGCCTCAATTTTCTATTACTATGTTCTTGGTAGATCTACCCTTAGTGAGGTACAGGGGCAAGGTTGGGGATAGTTGAAATTAGATTTTACTTTTCCATCTGCACTGCCAGCCTTTACAATATACTTTTTAAAACGCTAAATATTTTTAATGAATAGTGGATTCATTTGGGGATATTGCAAATATATTTATAAGAAAACTGCCTGTTTCATCTGAAAGCCGTTGCAGGGAGTTGGGCCCAAATAAGTCACTGACGACATAATACTGGTTCCTATCAGAATGTTTTTACTTATTTTGTAAAATTTCAAATTTTAAAAAAGCAATAAACTGAGTTGATAAGTACTGCAAATGTGTTACTTAGCTTAGCCCAATTATCCTGGCCTGTGTCTAGTTTTTATAACAGACAGGTTGCCATAACTAATTAATAGAATTACTAGGCATTTGCAGAATTTAAATATCAATCCTGAATGTATTATTTTCCTTGAAATTCTCATTGAGTAACATATTCTTCATAAAATTACCAACAGCACATTATTTTTTTTCTGACATCTAATGAAGAGAAAATTAGCATTTGAAATTAATATGATAATAAAGTGAATGTTGTTTCATGACATGACACAAGGTAAAGACTTTGCCTGTTGACAACTTTGTACAGATTTGCATGATAATTTGTAACTCTAATAAGTGTGAATTTTGCCTTTAAGTAAAATGCAAATTGTAAAAAGATTAAATAGAAATTTAAATGCATGATTAGCTTGAGTTTAAGAAACCTAGCGATGATTTTTTTAAAGTAAGTTTGTTATATATTTCAACTTGTTTTTCCGTATTATAATGAGTTTATCAAGTAAAATACATATTAAAAATGCTGTAAGTTAGCAAATTTTTGAAATACTATAAAATCACATTATTTGTGACATAAAGTGTTTTGACTTTAAGTTCTTCATTGTATATTATTGATCCACATGAACTAATTAAGGATATTTTTCTTTTAAAAAAATAGTAATTTTATTATTTGTTTAATGTGATAGTCATAACATATATTTATTCCCAGTTCTGAATTTACCAAGAAGTGATAATTCATGTCTGTCCTCCATTCAAAAATCATCATTTCCCTCATAGAGTTTGATCAATAAACATCAAAACAATATTTCCCAGAGAAGGATCAATAGTCCTCTGTTGGCTAGATGACAATGCAGAGGAGGAAAAAATCCATGGTTTGGGGTTGCCCTGTAAGTAGCATTGGTATGATGTCGATTTGGCTGGGCTTTAAAAATTAGCTCATTAGAAGCATCATTATCTTAGACACTTTTACAAGTTTGAATTAGGATTAGACAATTAAGTTCTTTATTCCAACCACTCACATTCCAGTAAAAGTTGCGTTTACTTGGCCTGTTCTGAAATATTATTTGCGTCAGTTTTAAATACCTTCCATAGAGGAAACAAACTCCTCTTGGGAACTTATTTTTAGCTTAATAGATTTCCAAATGGGAGTGAAAAGCTTTATTAATTGTTATTCTCTATTTCTTTTTCTTAATTTTCTTTCTTTTTTTTGATTAGCGGTTAAAATGCTAAATAAGTTAGAAAGCTTTAAAAAAAACATTTAAAGGTTTTACACTGTCAGCTTAAAATGTGTGGCTCTTGCAAATTGAAAGAATTAAGAAATGTTGATTTTTATCTATTAAAAAGCTAATCAATATATTTTGGATGATTTAGTAACTTAGTAATGACAATCAAAGATAAATGTAAATATGTCACAGGTTTGTGATTTTGCAAAAGCCTTAGGACTATTTCTTACTGTTTACATATTCTGAAGACTCCTTTACCTGAAGCTTTGCTGGGTAAGATTTGCAAAAAGAATTATAGCTACACAGTCAAGTACTTACAGATAGGACTGTGTCAGCATTTCTGTAAGAATCTCATTTCTATCTTAGCCATAAGTACTATTGCCATTTAGAATTTGGCATTTAATATCTTGATTTGGGAGTCAGTTATTGTAAAGCTGCTTTAAAAAATCGGTCCAAATGATCTTGAGCACTCATCCATGGGAGGTGACTCTCTAGGTATCCTTGTAGTATACAGGATGATGATTTAACGAACTAATTTCCGTTATTCTTTTACAGTGGCATAATAAATAATCCTTTCCAATTAACCTATATATTGTACCACTCTAAGATTTTGTAACACTATTTTACTGTGCTTTTTTTAATTGTGCCAAATTCAGATGCCTTAGTCAGTGTTTTCATGAGTATTTACTAACAAGCCATTTGAATTTTTTATTACTTATGATAAGAACGATGGTGGTGATGACAGCACCATTCTTTATTACAAATTCCTACTCAATAAAAAAGATTGTAAAGCAATTTACACTGTGGATTTTCACATTATACCAAGAATTCTAAGATAAAATTGTTTGAAAACTTCTATTTTATGTTTATTTTGGAACTCTAGATAAAAACCTAGGGAAAAAACGTAGGTAAAAATAACTGTATGGTTCACTGTTCTGTGAGATCAGTATGGAATAAGAATTGTTTCTTTGTAGAATTTCTATTAAAAATGAAAGCTCCATTATTCATATCCAAAACCTATAAGAAGATTTTCCTTTTCCCTAGCCATATCACTTAATAAATTAAAAGAACTATATTTAAAATTGCCATTCTTGTAGATTTTGCCTTTCTTAGATTAGTGGACCTAGAGTAAGAGTAGTGGGAAATTTATAAACTCAAAGTCATTGACAATAATGCCGTGTTAGATTTGCATACACTTACCTGTTTACAAGTTAAGTTTCTTTTGGACAGCTTATCACATTCTATTTTCCCAGTTGGTCTTGGAGATAGAGGGGAATATTTTAAGTGTTTTCATTTGTCTGAAAAGAATTGATAAGAACTTATTTAACACATATAATTAACAAAATCAATAAACTTTAAAGTGGTACATTTAGAGTTTTTTCACCTCTAGACCATTTTTAAGTTGTAAACTAATATCTAGTCCTTAGTTTAATTTAAAGAAAAGTAACTTACTTTAAGTTAAAGTCTAATTTTTAAGATAAACAGCATTATAGTTTCATACCGTACTTCAGTCAGAAAACTAGCATGTAACATTGTACTTCTTAATGGAATCCCAGCCTATTTAAATCTGGAATGCTTTTAACTAACTCCAGAGGTTTTAGGAGTTCAGGTGTAAATGAACAAAATTTTACAAGGAAACCAACGAAAAACTGGCACCTGAGAACTACCAAAGGTGGAGAACATTGTTAATGGAGACAAGATATTTGAAATAGACCGACCAGTCCTGGAGTTTGAGCCAGCCGTACCTTAGACTTCAGTGTTTAGTGTTTAGACAGGGTAGATATCTCTAGAAACCAACCTTGTCTTTGTGACATTGCTAGTTTTGGTCAGATAAAGTGATCCTGAGGTCATAAAAAAACACTTGTGGTTTTATTTATTCAAGAATATGCAAGATTGTGATTTTCAAGCATTGTCATATACACAATTAAAAAAATCTCATCAGTTATACCTCAAGCTATATACCATATCTATTTATTCACTCAAAACAGTAAATAGTCTGAATTATTTGAAGGCAAAGACCACATGTGTAATTTGTACAACTGTTAAAAATCCATGTGACTTCTATTTCAGAATTCAACACATGTGTTTTGTGTAGACTTACCAGTGAAAGTGGTTGATCGACAATCTGCAATGAAATTTGAATGGATAACACATGTAATAATAGAATGGGGACTTTAAGGAAGCATTTAATATTTGATTACTACACTTGGTAGTAATGATAGCAATAATTTTTATTGATAAAGTTTGGAATTGGGAGAATCTGAACAAGATAATTGGTTTCGGAATAAAAAAGGTCGCTATAGACATGAAAAGGAAGTGAAGTTTTCACGGACATTTTTTCTAGGTGAGTTCATCTGTTGCTCCTGGGCTTCCACCTTCACGAATTCAGATGAAGTCATCACTTTCCTCTTTTTTTTTTTTAAAGATTTATTTATTTATATATACAAGCTGGGGTACAGGCCAGAGGCGTGGGGCGGCGAGAGGGTTCACCAGAGACAGAGCGGGAAGCAGAGCAGGCAAATCAGAAATACACCGCCGAGGGGAGCAGCGGGTGAGGCAGGAGAGGTCCGTCACGCCATGTGGGATTTTCCCCGGCTGGGTTTCGAACTCGCGTCACCGCTGCCGACAGCTCCATAGCGCAACGCTCAACCACTGCACCACCAGGGAGGCCCACTTTCCTCTTTTTAAATGTCTGCTGTCTTTGTGTTCAGGAAAGTGACTACATGGTTTACACGATTCTTTTACATATGTGATCTTATGGTTCATCTTCACATTCTCTCTACAGTCAAATGGAACAATAATTGCATCCATTTCACAGATAAAGAATCAAGAACACTGAAGGCTTCAAAGATTGTAGACCTCATTAGACTTGAATTGTCCACCCAGTCCAGCCCTTAGGTGATGGCAGTGTCCAATTGTAGCAGAAGTTTGTGAGAACCATAGTGGATATCAAAAACGTGGACTGGAAATATCCCATTCTGCTCAGCAACCATGCTGAGGTAGACACTTACAGTAGGAAATTTTAGGCAGTTTGTCATTAAGTTAAGTAGGTTACACGGAACATATGGATTCTTAGATCGTATCCCTTAATTGGCTGTTCTATTTACAATCTAGTCTCATAAAATTTATGTTTGCCAAGTTGCTAAATGCTCCAACTTTTCTGCAACTTCAGGGTTAAGTTGAAGACCTAGTATTGTGGCCCCAGGAAGGATTAGAGGAGGATTGAGAGTTTCTCTGAATTTCTCCAGAGCTCCTGTACCACTTCAGATTGCAAAAATGAATAAGGAGAAAGAGAAAAGCCTTAATTCCTATTAGGGCCACTTAATTCTGGCTTTTTCACAAACAGGTTGGAAATATGAAAAGGTGCCAGTTTGGGGGGAGGCTGTCTAGTAGGTGCTCACACTTGAACTTGATGTATTCATATGTAATTTTGCTTTACCAGTAGCATATTTACTCTTTCACCCTTCCCCTTCCTTTTATGAAAATACGTATTTTGTTGTAAGGATAAAATATTGTAATTGATGTAGTTGGCTCTCCACTACATCGGATCTCCAGATCCCTTTGGATCTGTTTTTAGTGTTTCTGTGGCCTCCTCCCATTCTGGTAACAATTCTATCATTTGGCTTCTGTTATTGTCCTTCAGAGATTGCCACAGGTGTTATCTGCCCCTTGCCAGAAGGCACTCAGAGCTAGAGTGCAGTTCTCACCCACACCTGGGTTGCTCTTGACAAATGACAGATGGCAGAGTATGTAGAGTCTAGCCCCTTGCTGTCGTAGTGCCCCTGTGGGAGCAGGCTGAAGCTCCCCTCTGTGGAACTCTGCCTGGGATCACAATTCCAGGGTTCCCCGCATCCTCTCACCTGCTGCCCCTACTCCATCACCGTACTTCCCTATAAGCACTTCCTTCGAAATCACTTGCACCCCAACACTTGCCTCAGCCTCTCCTTCTGAGGATCTCAACCTATTATCTCTGTTTAAAATGTTTTTAATATTTAGAAATTTTTGAATTTCACTCTTCCCTGCTTTCTGCCTACTCACACTAAGGGATAATCACAACTGAGTGTTTAATACGTATCTTTCTAGAAAGTTCTATGTTACTTATTTGGCTATATGTGCTTTACTATAATGATATTAAGCACAGCATAATGTTGTGTAACTTGCTTTTTAACGTAATAGTATGTTGTGGACCGTCTTGTACAGTATGGAACAACTTATATTTTTGAGTATTCATAGTATTTCATGACTTTGACAGTCAACCCCGTTGTAATAATATCATGAGACTTTTAATATATTTATGAGTATACGTATAAAATAAATTCCTAGAGTTAAAAATGCTAGGATGTTCAATGATGGGAATTTATACAATTTATGTTTTAATAAGTATAGATTTTTCTGTAAATGACTATAACAAAATACGTTCACTCATAGTATATGTGAACTATGCCTATCTCTCTGCCTAGGTAGTGCTTTGGGTTTTTTTTTTAAATCTGCCAACCTATTAAAGGAAAAAACCTCATTGTTTTTAAAATGTGTTTTATGTTACTTATTTAGAAGGAAGGTGAAATGTGTTTTCATATTGCTTATTTTGTCATCCCTTTCTGTATATTGATAACTTCCCATTTTTTGTTTAGAAAATCCTATCTTTACAAAATCTCGTATTTGGCTCTTTCTATTGTGTATTTATGCTTACTAAATTAAAATTTCTTCTTGTGCATTGGATAGAACCTTTAGACTATTGTTGAAGAACAAAGTGAATGTGAGTGTAATTCTGATATCCAACTTTCATGTAAACTTTACTAAATGTTTGCTTTTAGTATCAGATAAATAATCTATCAAATTAAGAATATACACTTATATTCCACATTAAAATAAATTTATGTGGAGACTAGAGGTTGATTTCAGATCTGATTTTATCATCCCTCAAAATGATCACTTTTTAAAAACGTTAACCAGTTTATGGTTCTTATGTATGAATAGGTTCCCTAACAGTAAGCTGCTTAAACAAATTTGAGTTATCTATATTTTAATATATTGATGTATTTGTTTTTATGTTATTAATGTTTAATTTAGGATCTCTGTACTCATAAGTGAAATATAGCAGAAGTGAAACCTGTCAGGTTTTGCATCAGAATTATTTCATAATTAGAAAGACATTTAATTATTTCCCTCTCAGGTCTAAAAGAAATTAAAAGAGTTGAAAATGGTTTTTCCCTTGGAACTTTGTTGGGAATCATTTTAATCTGAGTCTTTTTGTTTTTACAAAAGGAAGTTTTATAAACTCTCCATTTCCTTTTTTACTACTTAGCCAGGTTTTTCCTTCAACCATGATTGAGTCCCTCTTTTAGTTTCAGAAGAAAATATGCATTTTAAGTGTCTTCAAATTTATTTAACATAAAATATTATATACAATTACCTTAATTTTAAAGACTCTACTTGATGCCTATTAATTTATGCCCTACTTCACCCTTCCCCCAGCTCAATTTATATTAATTGTTATGAATGGTAGTAGCTAGGAAACTGTGTCCTCTTTTACAGGTTTACCCCTGTAAATAGAAGCCTTCTGGAACAGATTCCATAGTTGATTTCTTAAGTGATCCAAGATGAATGAAACCCTGGGTAAGGAGAGTGTCCAGAACACCCCTCCCCCTTCTGCTACCCTAGTGCCTACCTGCACTCCAGCCCCACCTCTGCTGAGGTTGGTGGTGGGATGAATGACAGTAAGCTCTTGGGGGTACCCCAGCTTATACTGCTCAGGTGCTCTTCTCCTTGGCCTTTGGTCACAGGCTTCAGCACACTTGACTTTTTCTTCATTCTTTATGTGTTTTAGAGATTCTCAAATGTTGTGACTTCTTGACATCCTTTCCTCTCTGCGTTCATTGTTGTTTTGTATTTTTTTTAAGATTTATTTTATTTATGCATACAAGCTGGGGTGTAGGCGAGAGGTGTGTGTGTGAGAGGATTCACCAGAGACAGAGTAGGGAGCAGAACAGTCAGATCAACTGAAATACACTGCTGAGGGGAGCAGCAGGCAAGACAGGAGAGGTCTGCTGCGCCATGTGGGAAGCTCCCTGGCCGAGTATCTAACTCCTTCTGCAGTAGCTCTGGATAGCTTCATAGTGCTGCGACTTAACCTGTTGCTCCAACAGAGTGGCCCTGTTTTATATTCTTAGTTCCTCTCCTTGGGAATTTGGGAGAGAAGCAAGGTAAATACACTCATTCAACCTTCCTCATTGCAACTGAAACTGTTATAGTCATTTTCTGGCCCATTTTTCTTCATACTCTACCATATCCATTCAGTCACAAAATCCTATGAAACTCCGTTCCATGTATCTATGTAAACTGTCTCTTTCTGCCCACTCCCTGCCATTTTATCACTTGGAGCTGTAGCAGTCCCTTAGTTGGTCTACCATATTTTAATATGTGCCTTCTAAAAATCCATTCCACTTATCACAGAATCTTCTTTCTTAAATTCTCATTTGATTTACTATGCCACTCCGTTATTAAGAATGAAATTTTATTTTTCTTAAAACATTGAGTTTAAATTCCTCTTTCTAACTTTCCAGACTTATCTCTCTTATCCAATATTCATCACATACTCTGCACTCAAATAACTGCACCCAGGTCTTTGTCCTTAAAGCTCCATGATTATGTCAAATAAAGGAAAGCATAGGTTTTGTCAGACTAACTTGGATTCCCCTGCTTTTTCCAACATCCAGAAAAGCTAATAAGTCTACTCAAATTTAAGATCCTTTCCTCATAAAATCACAGTAATTATAGCTATCTCCTAGGGTTATAATGATGATACAAAAAATGTAAAATGCCTAGCAATAGCTTAACAAATGCCCGTTTTCCTTTCTACCTGCAATAGGTTAGGTTCTTTGTGTGCAAGCAACAGAAACTGAGTCTGACCAGCTTATGCAGAGAAGAAATTCATGAAAACAAGGCAGTATACAGGAAAGATTGGAAAACCAGGCATATCTACAACAGAATAAAAAGTCTAGTTATCAGAAGAGCATCAGATAGCCAAGATGATGAATAAATGCCACTTCTTTTCTTTTCACCCTGTTCTTGTGTTAAGTCTTTCATTTAAGATATTATTTTGGTAGAAAGAGCAAGAGTGACTTGGTTCATATGCTTTGTCTTGAGAAGGGTGGAGCATTTTGATGAACAGTTCCATTCATCCTAGAGAATCAACACTAATGTTGTGATCAGCAAGTCCACTGAAAAAAATAGTCCTGTTAGAGAAGGAGACCCAAGCACTATAGTGAACATCTATTTCAGCCCTTCATATTAATCAACATGATTTTTCACTCATCAATAGATGTAACCAAGATCTCAAGTCACTTAAGAGAAATATTAGCAAAAATAAAAATTAAAAAAGGAGAAGGAAGAAGAAGCTAACAGAATTTTCCCTAGGGGAAACAACTAATACAGATGACAGCAATTTTAAAGATTCCTAATTAGCATTCTCAGAGAGTTAAGAAAATATTGCACTCAGAAAATACAAGCAAGCCATTACAAAGAAAGTTCAACTGTATAACAGCAAAGAATTCTTGGAAATGAGATATATAACTGAAAAATAAACGTCAGGGAAAAGAGCAGGGTAAAGGCCTTGCTGGTAAACTGTAAGGTTAATTCAAGAAAATCTCCCATGCCATTTTACTCCCAGAGCCAAAGCAGTAAAATGTGAACCAAGGAAAGAGGGAATGTCCCATTCATGTTAGGATGTTTAGCAGCATCCCTGCCCTTTAACTCCTGGGTGCCAGTAATACCCTCTCGTGGTTGTGGCAGTCAAAAATGTCTCCAGATGTTGACAAATGTCCTTTGGGGAGCAAACACACTCAGTTAAGAGCCATCTTATAGAGGATTCCTGGCTGTGAAGTTGAACCAGCTGATTTGCCTCTCCCAGTAAATGCTTTGCTTCTGAATTGTTGGGCAGGGGTCAGCATTTTGCATAAGCCTAGTTCCTTTTGCATAAACCTAGTTTCTTTCTTAAACTTTTCCCTATGGCCAGTAGATCGTCTTCAGGTGAGTTTAATTAGCCAATTTTTAAATGCCAACTCTGCCAGGCACGCACATCTCTATTTGACTAATTTTCCTTTTAAGAGAAATGAATGTTGAGTGACCCTACCCCCATCCCCCATATCCCTCACCCAGATAAGATTTCCCACATTTCATTTTGCAGTAGGTAGAGATCTTATCACCTGTTAGGGCTGGCGCAAAAAGTTTTGGTAAAGTGTTAGAATTCCATATTTTTAAAGACTGTAGTTAAAAAAAAAATAGTTTGCAGAAGACAGCAAATAGTGAAAATGACAATTATAGGTCAAAGTTAGGTAATAAAAATGTGAGCTAAATCATCCTTGATGTGCATATTTGTTACAATTAAAATGTAGTGGGAATACATTCTTCAAAAAGTTAATCACAAGCCCAGATTTTATTAGGAATGTTGAAACTGGAGAGCAGCACTTTTGAGTGGAAAATTTGATCCAGTGTTATTGAGATTTCAAAAAGTAGCTTCAAACTACATTTTGACTCTCCCAGTTCAATTTGACTCTCCCAACTCAACTTAGGGGTGCTAGATTCTATTTCCTTTATGGAAATATTGGGAATTTTCAAGCTTTCTGAAATGTAAACTGAGTTACTCTATTTTTATAAATGGTCTGAACACTTTCTTCTACATTAGAATGCATTTTTAATTAAGTTTCTTCTTTAAGGCAATTCTCATATTTTAAAAACGTATCTAGGAAGGTATGCTGTGAGTCTCTTCTCCCCCAGAGGTAAACATAGTAATAAAAAAGTAAACAGAATCCTTGCTGGAGCTAACTAACATTTGAAATGCATTTTAATGAAAATGTGGCTATGCATAAATCATTATCTTAATTATTTCAATAAAGTCAGAGGCACAGTGGCCTGCAGTAGGGCTGCCAGTCCATGTCTTTATATGCATGGAGGGTGAGCCTCGACTTTCCCCGCCACATACAAAGTGGCATCTTATTAGCATGAGCATGTCTCGTCTCTGCAGTAAAAGTTACAGACCAATGTTATGCTGTTGTCACTCTCAGTCCTCCTGCCTAAACAAATCATTATTTACTGATATACTCTTAGCTTCCATCAAAGATTAATGTAGGAAATAGCTATAGGAAAACATTTTGGGTATACATATTTCTATTTTCATTCATTCCCTCTTTCAACAGTGTAAGTGTCTACTATAGGTAGCACTATGCTAAGCATTTCCTTAGAATGTATTCCTAGAGGCAAAAATCTTTTTCCTCATACATCAAGAATCCTTATTTAAAAATGAGAATTTCAATTCGGTGTTTCCTTTTTAAATTTTGTACCAGGAAGAACAGCGTCAATTTATGCTCAGTCACAAAAAGTATCTTACTAAACCCAATTTTCTTAAAGTTTTATTTCCCGTTACACAGTTCTTGATCTTGTTTTCTTTTACAAATGGTCACACACACACATACACACACACATATATATTTTATCATATGTCTCGGAAGTACTTTTTTGAACGCATTTGGACTAAACCTTTCTTTGCCAGATGTCTCACCATTCCTGTCTTTATGTGCCTTTAACACTAATTTTGTGGAGTCATTTCAATTCTTTGGATATGAATTTTCTCTAAAATTTCCCTATTGAAATTTGAGGTGGTGGGATTCAATGATTCCCAAATGCTGGTCCATGAACCAGCTGCAACAGCTGTGGTAAGCGGGTTTTCAGAGCCTTCGGGCATGTTATACCAGTGTCTCTGGACTGAGCCAAGCCACCAGGTGATGCTGGGGCCCAGCCAGATTCCAGAACTCCTAGACCAGATGTCTCTTCGATGGCTTTATCAATTTATGATAGTGTTGGAGTTCTGGCCCCTGGTGGGTGGAATAGAAGCCAGTCCCTGGAGAAGACCTGCATATATGCTGATAACACTCTCAGTGACAGGAGAGAGAAGCCAGGTCACGAGGGCTTCCCGCTTTTGCAGACCCCTCCTCCAAAGATGTGTGAAGAGCTTGTCTCCGAGTTCCTGCACACTCTCTGCACACCTCCATTGTGAAATTTTTTTAATGGCATTGTGATTGTGATGCACATCTTTGTATAATCCACTTAATTATAGTGAAATCCATAGGCACAGCGAACTTGAATGTTAACGTGTGTCTCATCACAGTCAACCACATGGTAGGCATGCAATAAATGCTCAAATGAAGGAACTATTGAGAGAAAAATCAGTCAATAATGCTGATAGGCTATTCTTCAAAGCCAGTAGAAAACTAGCCCATGACAGATTGCAAGGAAGAAGTTTGGGTGGTATATTAAATCTAAGTCCTGCATCTGCTGGTTCAGCGTCGCTAGCCTCCTTCAAAGTATGCCTAAAACCCTTTGTGTGTTGGCACACTAGATTTATTTAGGACAAGGCCCTTAAATTTTCTCTTAACAGGGTCGTAAGGATCCTTTGGTATAAGACTTCTGCTCCTCAGTTAAAGCACAATGTTAAAATAGACTCTCATATGCTTTGTCTGATTCTCTCAGTACTAAGTCTGTGTTCTTCTATTACAAAAAAAGGAAGACTATTCTCATTGGGCAAGGGACTGGTTAAACCCATTTTTTTTACCCTTTTAGAAGTAAATACAGATAGCTACAAATAAAAAATTTGATGTTTATTCACGAACATATGCTTTATAATACTTTCTATCTCTTCCTGTCATTATTGACTCATGTTTGTAATATAGTATGCCATAGAACTGTCCTTTTTAATATATTGATATATATGTAGAGAAATAATTAAAATAAAGAAAAATATTTCTAGCCTGGAGGCAATTTTTGGACAGAAAATTATCATGAGAATAAGGATATAGACAGTCAAACAATTTAAAAATTTTGGCCAAGATTTCTGATCTAGTTTTTAATTCTGGTATTTCAGTACTTTTCTATATCAGTTTCCCTATTTCATTAATTGTGTGAATAGGTTTAAATTGCTGATATTTTTATTCTAAGGACACTTAGTAAAATTTTAATTTACTATCTTTTCAAATTGTACTCACCATATATCAGAATTTTTTTAGTGTTGATTAATGTCATTATTTTCTGGTTGAGAATTTTTTTAATTTCAATATCTGATATGGTTTTAACACTCTTCATTTTACCTAACTCTGAGCACTCTTAACTTTTTTGTAACAGTGAGATATGCCCTGGGGCCTCCCTCCTGGTATAAGGGGTTAAGTTTCAGCACTATGAAGCTATCAGCAGCCACTACAGCATGGTTGATCCCCAGCCTGGGAGCAAACCCACATGGCACAACAGACCACTCCTGTCTCACCTGCTGTCCCCCTCAGCAGTATATTTCAGTAGATCTGCCTGTTCTGCTCCCCAATCTGTCACTGGTGAACACACACACACACACACACACACACACACACACACACACACACACCTCTGGCCTACATCCCAGCTCTTGGATGCATAAATAAATGCATAAATAAATATTTAAAAAAATAAAACAATGATATATGGCCAAACCCTCCCTCCTTATAAAATAGTATATTTAATGCTACTTATGTAAGTAAACATAGTCTGACCTCAGGAGCCAAATGTGATTCTGTCGAGGATGGTGCCTCTTCTTATTATACTAAACAAGCACTTTCCAGCAGATAAGGGAACAGATCTCCATTCAGTTGAAGAGTGTTACTTGTAGACAGTTAAAGTTGAAGTGGGACATAGCTCACATGACCTCTTCCATTGGATAAAATATCCTGTTTCTCACTTATTCCCTATATTGGCCATCAGAGAAGGCACTCACGTTTTCACCCAGGAAGAACTTTCTTCTGTGAAATTATTATATTAAAATTAAAATATTCTGTGAATATTAGGGTATACGAAGCATTTCTTACATGTTGTAAAACATTGTAGTAGACCAAAATTGACAGGGTGAAGAAATGTGATCTAATAATTAAACAAATAATAGCCATAATATTTGGTTTTAATGATTACTTGTTTCTTCTTGGATTTATAGTGGGAAAATGCAGAACCAAAGCAACTATACCAAGTTGTTGTTAAGTGAAATGTCTGCAGTGAAAGTATTTTATGTGTACATGCAGGGAGTAAAAACTGTCATCTTTGAATGTCATTAGTGAAAAAATGGGATTTTTATTAATTCTGGTTTGCTAGAGGCTTCCGGGTAAAATGTGAATCATGGGGAGAGATGAGCCAATGTTGGTATGAAATCTGGTTGTTCCTTTGGTGATGGAACAAATTTAATAGTTTGTGGATCTTATTGATGGTATAAAAGTGTAGTTTAAGGCTCTTGACCCCAGATATATCAAAGATAGGCTAAAGGGTATGCTATAAAAGAAGTAAAAGCCGTGAATTTGTACTCACATCTGCTCCCTTCTCCCCCTTCACATACACTCTCAGCTCTGAATCTGCTAAATGTGTTTTACAACAAACCCTGCTACTACGCTCTTTTTCTAGGGACCCAAGTTGTGTTGGCTGCTTCCTCTTCTCTACATACCATAATTCTCTAATCCAAGCAAGAAACTTAACTTCAGTTTTACCCGGCCCTTACATTACTCTGGATTTTAACAAGCCTAATTTAGGATTTTCACCTTTGTCACTCAGTCCTCTCTGAAATGTGAGACCTTTTGTGGTTTAGCACAACTCTCACGAGACCCTCTTTGAACACTTATGTATCTGTTAAATGGTTAGCTTCAGACACCTGGCTTTTAATTTTCTAAATCTCAAAGCTGCTAGATTTCTCCTCAGCTGAATCTGCCAACCTTCCTTTTTATCTAGATAATACATACATTTGAATGCGTACGATGAAATGCATTTTGCTTTAAAGTTATACTTCAATCAAAGTCGTTGAAAGTTAAATATTCTTATATCTGTAAGCAGCCGGATGTAAGCACTTTATTTATCCCAACTTTATTTTAGTGAACTTTGGGGGTGGAGGAAGATGTACTTGGGTATTAAAGCCCAAGCCAGGATCCTCCTTTCTCAGCTTCAAATGGCACAGGAAACCCCCTTCAGATTTCCAACATACTTTCTCAGAATAGCATTCGTTTCTGTGCCACAGAACATGCTTCAGCTTCTTGCTGAAAACCAACAGGAGGCACAGCAGATGTATTAGTAAATCATAGAAATTTCAAAACTATAAAGAAATATAGTTGATACTGTTGAAAGGCTCTGGTGCATAAATAGGAAGGAATGTGCTGTGGCCCCTCCCCACTGGGGACCTGGCCGGGAAACTGATGGTCCACGCCACCCCATTGCAGGAGAGGAGTGAGATCTGTAATATAGATCAAGGGGGAAAAAATGTTTCTAGAGCATTTAGCAGGGAAAACCAAAGAACATTTGGGATACTTCTCTGGTGAAAGAATTTAATTGTGCTAATTGAGGTTAAGCAGAACACAGGCAGGGAAGACTGAAGGAGCCAGGCAGAGTCCTAGGGAGAAGCGGATTTGGGCAGATGGTGGAAGTAGGTCAGACAAGAGGACAAAAGCTTTGGACCCTTGTGGGTCTTTGGTAGAGCTAGCACCAGCACCCTAACAAGGCCCATAGGATAGATGTTTACCTGGTGGTGCATTAATCAGTGGATGTTTATACCTTCAGAGCTGTATTATTCTGCTTACTACCCTTGTCCTGGATCTTTGGTTGGGAAAGGGTTCCTGTATAGAATTGAAATCATTGTTCTTCCACCAGCATTTGGCTTCAGAAAGAAGGTCCATATTTGACCTGACTGAGAACTCAGCCAATCTGTGCACTCAATCCATGAGTCGGGTATATTAATCTAAGAAAGCAGTTCTCAATTTTCGCTATGCAACCACCTGGAAAGATTGCTAAAAATGCAGGGTTTTGGACTGCTGCCTGGGAGATAGATGCCAGGTGTTTAAGGTAGGACCTGGGAGCCTAAATTTTGGTAGCATCTAAAGAACTTCTGAAGCAGGTTTTGGAGACACTTTGAGAAACACAGTTATAAAGGGAGCTGCTCTACTTCGTTTCAGAAAATATTCCTCTGGGGATATTTTGGTTTTTAACGGTGGAGCATATGTAGGGGTCCTGGTGGCATTTTTCCTACAAAGCAGCAACCCTTTGTGTAATGGATGAGATGTGGTTCCCCATGTTCTCTATATATCTTCTCAGGATTTCACAGTTGGTGAACTTGTTTCTACCAGATAGTTCTTTCTGTTTCAAAGGGTCAGGCTAAGTGACCTTAAAAAACTTGATGGGATATTTAATATGGGGAAAAACTCAGAATCCCAGCAGGAAAAGAGGAGGAAGTCATATGTATGAATTTATTATTGCCCAGCAGTTAATTGGGAAGCAGGTAACCCATTCATCTTACTGCTGTGTCACCTAGATATATGTCTATTTTTCCAGTGCAGAATTGGGCTTGTTAATTTTTTCTGTTGTTTTTGAGAATGATCACATTGTAGGTGAGTTTTAACTTTTTAATGTGGAAAGTTGCCTTGGAATGCGATATGAATTTGAAGCCTTTTTCAGAATGATTGTGAATTTTAACACTTTGTGAAAGAGTACTGGTGTAGACATCAGTGGCAGACAATATTGGCTGTTTATCACAATGAACATCTACAGCCTCTGTGTTTTTTGAAAAACTTTAGCTCAGGATGACTTATAAGCATAATGATGGCTAATGACAAATGAATGGAAATTTACTGAATGCTACTCTCAGGAAACTTGCTCTTTTTAAAATCAAAATAAGGATAAATTTGACTAGATAAAGTTTTGCCCTTTGACACTTTGCCCTTTTTTTTTTCTATTTTTTTTTTTTACCTGGATGATAGACTTAGGCCTCAGGGGTGCAGCAGCCACCCTGTAAACATGAGACAGCAAGCATGGACAGAGGGCCACATCTTGAGCATGACAGAGAATAATGGGGAGACCTCAGTCCCTTATTGCTCTATCTAACCTCTGTGCCAGCCCTAGTCTGCCTGCCTCCGAACTCTTTGTCTCTTAAGTCCCTGTCAATTTTAAGTCAGTTCAACTTAAAGCATGCCTATTAAGCTTTTATTCTGTGAAACCACATACTATCCTGACACAGGATACTAAAACATTCTGTGAAATATGCCACCTTTATCAAAACACCCACTATCAAAGATAGTTGTGAACCATTATGAATGGGACATGTCAGTTTAAAATAGGAAGAAAGGAAAATGAAAGAAAAACTGTCCTTTAAAAACCTGCATCAGAGTTTTATGGGGTTCTGAAGGAGTCACAGGAGTTTCAGATGGCACTCTATTCCTCCAGTAGCATACATGGCCATAAATTACTGTATAACTGAGATGGTGACCACAGAACATCCAGGAAATGAGATGGTAAGTTTTGGATCTCTCAGAGTAGCCACAGGAAACACAATAGGAATGTGGATGTCAGAATTGGACCACTTCTTATCCCCTCACAATGGGAGACTGAGAATGGAATGTTCTGAAACAGTTGGTATAGACAGTGTCTGATGACTTCAGAATTCTCAGTCATCAGAGAATTCTGTAAATCAGTAAGAGGGGGAGATCCACAAGGCTGTGGCCACTAACTATGTGTTTCAATTTGAGAACTTGTAAATATAAGCATAAGACTTTATAAACTTAGCACTTCTGACAGTGATGCAGGGTATGCTTCTGCCAGAGAATTATGTCAGGAATTCACAAACAGGTGGAAACATGAGTCAGACATAGAAACAGTATTGCAGAGAGAACTCTGGATTGGGGAACAAGAAATCTGCCTTGAAAACTGAACTCTTCTTGTTGACTAGCAATGTGACTCTGAGGAAGACTCAGTATCACTAAGCCTCAATGTTCTTCCCTGTAAATGAATCTCACTGTTCTCTCCTGCAAATAGTATATGAACTTTAAAATTATGCTCAGTCTTAACAATTCTGTGATTCTACAGTAATTTGACAAGGGTAGAGCGTTTATAGTCCATCCTTTGGGTCAGAGCAGATTGCTAGCAAAGGCCTCACAGGACCCTGGATAGCTCCTTGGTAATCATATTTAATATTATTATACCTAGAATCCAGGTGATAACTACTTAAAATCACTGACAAGCTTTTTTCAAAAGAGATGCAGGTTATTCAACTATGATTTCTCTTTTTTTTGAATTATCTGTCTTAAGGAGACTTTGGCTTCATAATTTTATGAGATTTAGGAGATGATAGAAATGTCCCTAAAAACTTGAGTCTATCTGAGAGTCTAGTAGATTCATCCCCGGTTCATCCTTGCACTCTTTTCTCTTCTCACACAGTTTGCAGAGAGTAGCAGACCTGTCTCAGCTACATGACTGAGGGAAAGAGTTCAGTAGCGTGGGTGGGGTGGGATGGGGTAAGTGTGTATGAGAATCAGGTTTAACTAAAGAAACAAAACAAGTGGATAATCAATCAGATAGTGAAATAGACACAAAGAGAGAGAGATACACATGTATATAAATACACATACACACATAAACATATGTCTATAAATACACATCCACATGTATGAATAAATGAGGAAGATATTTATCTCTGTGTGTATATGTTTACACATAAATGGGTTTATCCTGAGGATGGGACCTTGAACAGTCTGGGAACTGGTTAAGCAGTGTCTGTTGTCTCTGCCTCTTTTGCTGGAATGTGAAGTCCAGGGAATAGGCTGTTAGGATCACAAACAGGCTGGAACTGACAAGCATGAGCTGCAGTCTCACAGGGGTGGACTGAAACCTATGTCTACTCTTGTTAACTCTGACTTTGGTTGTGTGTCACAGAGCTAAGCACCCACACACCAAGCCAAGGAGTCAGGAAGGGTCCAGGGAAGGTGGGGTGACCGCAGGCTAACGAATTGCTTCCTGTCAATGCAGTGGACCGGCAATTTCATTGTGAACTCTAGAATGGCTGTTTCCTGCCTTCCAAATCTTGCAAGAATCTCTCTTGTGGCCCACCTAACCTAACATAAAATAATGAAAATTCTAAGAAATGTAGTTGAGCCTAGCTGAAACCGTTTACATAGTCAACACAGAGGGAAATATGAGGAAGTGTAAAGCATGTTTCTTCCCCCATAGGTCTTTGTGGCCTCCTTAGGTTAATATAGATCTCGCTGTAATGTGCTCAGCATAATTCTTGTAAACTGTCAGGTCCCTTTCTCAAGTAGTTTGTATTATGGTAGATTTAAACCAGGCTCATTCTTTCCCATTAAAGTCATAGGCTTATAGATGGTCACACTTCCATAAAATGCTCATGGAGACTATGTAGTATATCACTTTGCTTAGTGTGAGAGTTTAGTTTTTAAAATGGGTAGATCACACACCTTCCAAGTATTGCTGCCTTTGTTCATTGGCCCAAAATTAACTTAATAATGTAATAAATTACCTTTAAGCCATTTAACTGCTTTGCCAGCCAAAAGAAAAGTGCTTTTGACTTTCTCTGTCAAACACATTGACATCCTATGGAACACAGAGTTTGAGGCCATGAGATACATTTCTGAGCACAATTAGAGCTACTATAATCTAGTCAGTTCCCTTTTGTACCCAACAATTCAATTAAGTCAGACTTACTTGTTACTGTGATTCTATAATTTAACTGAATAATATTGTGAATTGATCAAATTGATTCTAAAGGGATTTTTATTTATAAAAATTCAGTAAAGATTCAATAAAGGCTTACTATTTTTTTTTTAAATCACTACAAAATTAGGTATGGGCAAGGCAACTGGAAAAAAAGGCAAAAAATTTCCTTAAAATCGAAATAGATTCTACACCCAGTTGGTTTTGTAAGTATGCTCATTTTGGGGGGTACTTAAAGGGACTGACACTGTAAATCTTAGAGAAAAAGTGTATTTTGTAAGAAATTTGACACATAAGTCATATCAGTGGGCCCCTTCTCAGAGAAAAAGTCTTTGTCTTAACAATGGAAGATGACATATTTGTGTTTTGAGCATACAAAAATGTGTGTATTGGAAACCTAGCTAGTACAATAAGACAAAAAAGAAATAAATGTTCATATTAGAAAGAAATGAATAACACTGTGTTCATAGATGGCATGATTATATAATGAGAAAATAAAATGAATCATAAACCTAAATGTAAAATGAAAAATATAAATGTTATAGAGGAAAATATAGGAGAAAATTGAGGTGACTATGGGTTTGTTGATGACTTTTAAATACAAAATCCAAAGAACAATCTATGAAAGAAAAAATTGAGTGTTTCAACTTCATTAAAATTAAAAACTGTTTAGAATAGACAGGTCATAGACTGAGTGAAAATAGTTGCTGAGTACATATCTGCTAAGGGATATGTATTCAAAATATAAAAAATTCTTAAAACTCAACAATCAAAAATAATTTAAAAATAGGCAAAATGTCTGACCCTCATTATGGAAGATATATAGATGGCAAGTCACCATAAGAAAAGATGCCCAATGTAATTTGTAATTAGGAAATCGCTAATTCCTGGGAGTAGATCTGTCACTTTGCAGTTGGAATTGGAGGAGGTTAAAATGATCCATGTGGTAATGGAGTAGAGTTGGAGACATTAGTATGAAATCATGTGTATAGATATAGATGGTTGAGCATAGAAATATGTATTTTGAAATATTTATAGATGTCAAATTATGTACATTCATATATATATCCTTGCTCTGCCAGCGACAGGATCTAGAAGCAACCACATACCCTGGTAGCATTAAACACATATAATCAGATCTTAGTTTCTAATACAATTTTTCCACTAAAAGGAACCAAGGCTCCTTGGAGTAATGATTGATTCTAGAACTTGGACGGGAAATATACAGTGTGCATCTGGAACATCTTGTAGTGCCAAAGAGTAAAAGAAAGTGCTGAAAAACAAATCTTCAATGACGTGTACGTTAAAAGTAAGCAAGAGCAACTGAAAGAACTTCCAGTGGTCAGTTGGACAATGTGAGCAACAAGATAAATTAGTATTGGATTATAATCCAAAACTTAAATATTTATGAGTCCCAACTAACAAATTATTGAATAAACAAATCTCCTCTGTAGGAGAATTCCAAATTTTATATATGTGTGTGTGTGTGTGTGTGTGTGTGTGTATACACATACACACACACACACACTGCCCATGCAGAAAGGGCAGCACAGTTCTCTACTCATTAACCATGGACTGTACAGAGAAACTTCCTTCCAAACAGTACTGTTTGTAAAGGGAAGAATTAACTGTAGCAGAGAAACCTGACAAACACTATCTCAATTTAGTCTCATAGATTTGCTCCTAAAAACACTGCCTATGAGATATCCCAATGGAGGGATTTCCACAAAATACCTTACCAACCTGCTCAGTTCATGAAAAAGAAAGCAAGTCTGAGAAAGCGGTATAGCCCACAGGAGCCAAAGAAGACTTGAGCACTAAATGTTTCCTACTGGGACCCCTGGAACAGAAAAGAACATTAGGGGAAAACCAAGGAAATCCAGAGTATAGACTGTGTTTAATAAGGTGTATCAATGTTGATTTCTTTATTACAGAAAATACACCATACTGATGTAAGGTGGTAATAATAGGGAAAATTAGGTAGAGGGTAGTTGGGGACTCTGTACTGTCTTCGTGATTTTTGTAAATCTCAGACTGTCCTAAAATAAAAAAAGTTACTTAAGAAACTTGTGCATGATGTGTACTGTATAGGTCTCAGATGTAGATGCCTCTTTGGCACTGGTCCAGGGCCATGCCCATGTCATCAGATAAGAGGCCTTCTCCTGAAGCCTCTGCCATCAATTCAGGAGGCCTTGCTTTTATTATCTAATCCGGTCCCTAAAACAGCCCCCAGGATGGTGTTTTTCTTCAAATCTTTGAATAAGGAGGCTGATGCTGAAAGAAAACCAGGGGGTTAAAGTCAGGGGTGGGAAGCGGAGCAGGAAGGGGAACATGTCAGAATTTCACATCTAGTAAATAACATTTGAGTGGAAAGGAAATCATATGTGGGCACTTTCTCTTTACATTTCCTTTTCACATTGTTAGATACAGGAGGCCTTTAAAACCTATAGTTACCTAGAATTAAATCATTCTTTATTGCTCTATTTTCAAAATGTTTTTTAATCCCTCTAGGCCTCCATTTTTTCAGTTTAACGTATTTTTGAGACCACACTCAAAAGTAATTTAAGCATCTCAAATATTATAGTAGTTCTCTCACTACAATATCAATGATGTCTGATACTCGATTTAGCATTGCGTATTTCATGCTGAGTATTAAATTAATATTTCATATGACAATTCTGTATTCCTCACAACCCTCCAAGTAAGTATTGAAGATACCCTGAAAGAGAAAAATATTGAAATTAATTTGAAAATCTCTGAAGAGAATTATGAGAGGATTAGTAAATATATTAATTAAAAAAGTTAATAAACTGGTAATAATTTACTCTAAAAGCTGCCACTACTTTATCTGATGGCCGATAAAAACAAGAAAATGTGATTAAATCAAATGGCTCCATTGAAGTGGGAATATAGCAATTTCCCAGAAAGGCAAGATGCTTCCTTGTTCCAGATTCTGAAAGCATTTATTATTTAGGATATTTCAAGAGGGGTAAAATTGTTGGCGATAGTTCACAACCAGTAGGACAGTGAGGTTTATATGGTTCTATCTATTAAGACATGACTAACAGACTGAAACATTATTAATAAAAGGCAATTCAGTGCACATGGCTATTTGTAATGATATTGTGTTCTATAGTATATTTCAGATTCCATTTCATTTTGAGGCTATGTCAGATAACCAGGAGTATACATAGATGACTTGTTCCTAAAATTATCTTCTCTAAATATTATCTTTCTCGTCTGGGTTTCTGTGAATAGCTGGGTCTAGAGAGAACATGGTATCTTATCTAATATGTGATCTCACTGATTCCTTGCACAAATATGTCTTTCCAAGTACCTTCTTTGTCCCGTGATATTCTGGTTCATTTGAGAAACATACGCACTTTTATGAACATATGTTCTAGTGGGAGGGACAGGAAGTAATTTGTAAATTAAGCATCAGGAGACTGTTAGTCAGTGAAAGAGGCTGTGAAGGAAATAGCCCTGCGTAATGCAATAGACAGTGGTTGGGGAGAGATGAAAAGGGAAGGAAAGATTTTCAGAACTGGTAAGACCTATCTGATGTGATAATGATGCTAAATGAGCATGAGATGAAGGAGCTAGACATGGAAATACCTGAGGAAAGTTCATCTATTCCCAGGAAGAGAAGAAAATGCAATGAGGCCTATTTTCTATTTTAGTTATTAATAGGCTATATAACAACAATATTGAAATAGTCAAACAAAAATTTTAGAGGAAAGACCAAGGCTCATCCTGACATTACACCACTTAACATTGGTTCAGCATGGAACATTTTTGCCTATCCTGATGGTGCTTGTTCTATTGGGTTGCAGAGTTTGAAAGAGCAGC
This sequence comes from Scalopus aquaticus, assembly GCA_004024925.1. Taxonomy (NCBI): domain Eukaryota; kingdom Metazoa; phylum Chordata; class Mammalia; order Eulipotyphla; family Talpidae; genus Scalopus; species Scalopus aquaticus. The sequence goes on along the minus strand of PVIJ01009991.1, from coordinate 21,455 downwards.
TTAAGAAGAGATTGTGTACTTGGATGATGTATACTTGTATTTTTTCCTTGGAACTTTTTCAGAAAATGAGAAAGAGTATACTTTTGCCTCTTTAAAAACATTCCATTGAGAGACATATATTTGATACTGATTAAAAACAAATTTATTCTAATAATGAAATGGAATACTGAAGGAACCTACCATTGTAAAAACTAAAATGTCCGGCAATTTACATTTTATTTTTAATTTATCTGCAGGGAGTCTTCTCTAAAATAAAGGATAAGTGAGGAAAAATATGTGAATGACCAATGGCAGGATTTAGAGGCCTGCAGAAGGAAGTATTTAAGTCTACTTGCCTTATCTAGCAAGGGACTAAGAATCACCAATTTGGAAGCATATTTCCTAAAACTAGAGAGCTTTTTATTATTACTCTGAAGTTATGTCAAAACATACCACGGTCCTGAGGACTAAACCTAGTGACTCTCATGGTGGTTTATTATATACTTTGTAAAATAACAAAATGTGAGAAAATATTTCATAAAATAAATTATTGGTTTAACTTAATGCAATACAGATGCCTCTTGGTCAGTTTCTTCTGTATGCTTTTTAAGCAACCTCAAAATGTTTTATTCTTCCCAATTAATTTTATCATGTTCAGGGACTACATTTTTTTACAAAAAAACAAAACAAAACAAAAACCCTTTCTTACTCAATGAGGCTTGCAGGTCTTTTGGCCAGAAGATCTGTTTGTCCTATGCCACACTGCATGAGAACCACAAAATAGTCTTTGGCAATTAAAACCATCATCATTTGTAATTTACGATGAGGTCCTCTGCGCTTCTCTATTGCAACCTGTAATATTCAGGGTTTTTTTTTTTTTTTTTGTCTTCACATTTCTGGTGCTGTGCATACATCTCCTTTCCCATTTCATTTAGATTTTGAAGTCCTATTATTGTTCAATGATTTTTCACCATCTTCTTGCCTGTAAGGCCTTCATAAATAAGAACTACACCGTTTTTACCTTTGTGTCCCTAATATCTAAGCATCATTCCTGGCCTATACCAGTGTTCAATAAATGTTTGCTGATTGAATGAATAAGTGAATGACTACATAGCTGATTGAGACTCCACAACGGTTACTACACATACAACTCTGTCTGCTGGATTAGGTCATTGATGTTCAGGCACCTAAAATGTCCAGATATTCTAGAAGTTTTTCTTATTTTCTGAGTGTTTAATACCTAAAATGATGAGCTGTTTAATTCATTTGCTTAGTCAGATTTATTTGGACTGTATTTTAATGTTTACAATTAAATTACTTGCCTATATTCCAAGTTTTTTTCCTATTCATCTACATGAGAAGTTCTAAAAATAGTACATGTATGACTTTTACATTCACAAACTGCTTCTTTTGAACATAGTAAATGATGAACTATAAAAGGAAACACGATTTCAGTCTTCCCAATGGAAAAGAATAAAATAAGACCTACATTTCTAATTTTTTTTTCATTAAGGTAACATTTGTTACAACACTCTGTTTTGAATTCAACAAAGGATTATATTATTACTTTCATCTTTGGGAGCCTCACATTATTGTGTGTATCACTCCTGTATTTTCTGTTTAAAACTAAGAGGAAAACATGTCTAGTGAAATGCCTACTATGCTACCCTGTCTCCCCTGAGAATCATGGGTAATGGACACCTGTGTGTGGGTTCCTGCTGCAGTTGGACTTCTAAGCATCTTTTAAAATGAAAAACAAACAAACAAAAACAAGCTCTTTACATCAGTAACACATCCCCCCAGATACTGATTTGATTTAGAGACCAGGAAACATTTGTACTGGTCTGAAGTTGGTGGAGAAATGTTTTCTTGTTTAAATTTATCCCTTATGTAGAATGTAACTTAGACTGGTGTTTTTCTGAGAGAAATATTTTGCCAGTGGAATTTATTTTTCCTGTAATTTAAAGTATACCCTTAACTATTTGTGATTTAAAATTTTCTTTTCCTCAGTTCAAGCAACTGTCCTCAAGACTTTGAAAGTTTTTGCTCTTTTTTTTAAAGATTTATTTATTTATGCATACAAGCTGGGGTGTAGGCCAGGGGTGTGGGGTGGTGAGAGGATTCACCAGAGACAGAGTGGAGAGCAGAACAGGCAGATAAACTGAAATATACTGCTGAGGGGAGCAGCGGGTGAGGCAGGAGAGGTCTGCTACACCATGTGGCAATCTCCCTGGCCAGGGATTGAACTCATGCTGTAATGGCTGCAGTGGTGTAGTTTCATAGTGCTGCGTTTAACCCATTGCGCCACCAGGGAGGCCCTCTTTTATTTATTTTAACTAAGAATTCTACTTGGGGTAAAGAGGCAGATAAGAGAAAAAGTATAGCTAAACCTCTAATTCTTGAACTTGTAATTAAAAATAATCTGTTTTTTAATAAAGTGTTTATTCTTGAATATATATTCAGCTTTCATCTTTAGAAAATTTAAAAACATATTGACAATGTAAGACAAATTTTGAAAGTAATTTGATAAACATGAAGGAATACATAAGGTATTATCTGAATAATTTTACTAATAAAACTTGAGAATTTAGGACTGGATGAACTAAGTCAAGAAGTTGCTAAGCCAGAAAGAAGAGAAAAATATTGAATGGTTTCATTTAGAACAGGACAATAGGGAAACCAAATAGAAGAGACACCTGGGGGGGTGGGGGAGGGGGAGGATAAGGGCACAAAATGGAGTAGAAAAGAATACAGGGGTCCACAGAGATGGATCACAGGTGAATTGGTGATGGGTTACCCAAGGGGAATACAAAATGTAAAAGACATAAATAATAATAAAAATATATATTAAAAAAAAAAGAAAGAAGTTGCAGCCTAGAACAGGTAGGAAAGACTCAGGCACAGGAAGCTCTTCTAGATTTCCAGACTGTTTCTCCTACTTGCAAAAGGGTTCCAGCATATCCAGCCCATACAATAAAATAAATATTGAAAAAAAAGAGTTTCAGCCTTTGGAAAGAAAAGTAGGAAAAGTAGAAACAAGAATACAAAACTACTTTTCTTTTATTCCATTTTACTATATAAACACAGAAAAGGCCGTAAACTTGCTGACTACAATACATATTATTCTTTTCCACAAAAAAAAGTCATTCTTAGTCTAGCTTCAACAACTCTGTTTTGTATATTGATTTTCTTATTCCTAAGTTTGCAGTAACATGTCATGTTTGATTTTTAAAAGCAAATCCAATAGAAATTTTATTTCCACTATTTAGATGTGTTAGTTATTTCTTCTCATAAAAATATGCAATTGCCATGGTGTATTTGTGTGTTTGTGTGTGTGTAAATCTCAAATACAGCTATTTTTCATTTGTATCCACTTCAGTAATAAAACTTTGTAGCTGGTACCTTAATTTCCCCACACCATGTTGTTTGTATTGCTACTCTTGTCCAGAGTTTGGACTATGATGGGGAGGCAGCCCTGAGCATGGTCTCATTGGACATCAAGGTTTCCTGTTGCGAATGCTGACATGTAGAGAATAGAAATAACACTGCTAAGTTTTAATGAGTTCTCACTCTCAAACTCCGTGTCAAAAGCTTTACAGTAGTCCTCACAGTTGTCCTTTCAGATCAATAGAACTGTTTTATTTCTATATTACAGGCAAGAAAACTGAACTAGTGAGGTGAAGAAAATGTTAATTGTCCATCATTCCTCTTTCTTCCTGATGGCTACAGTGTCACTAGCAGCCAGCACAGTGTTGGCACCTAATAGCATCCATAAAACACTGGGTGAATGAATACATGTGGTGCCTTACCAGGTAAATGGCAAAACCGATAAAGGAATCCATGGTATCTGATTCCAAACCCATTCACCTAATCTCAAAAATCACGTCAGAGCATAGCTGTTAAAATCATCTCGGACAAACAAATCTGGAATGAGGAACGGAGCAAGGAAGACCAGAGGCCTGCAGGAGTAAGAACTAGAGAAGGTGTGGAGGTGAAATAAATTCCAAGGCCGGGTAGACGAAGGGAATAAGTTGAAAGTGGAGAAAAGAAGTCTAAACAATGTGTTTCATGAGATCCTGATTTATATTTTTGGAGTCGACTTAAGTGAAAGGAACACTTTCCTAGTATCCCAATTCTCAGGCCCCTGTCCCTGAAAGGACTCAGCCAGAGTGGGCCTGATATCAGAGAAAAAAATCCTAAAATTCACTAATGTGCATGTGTGCCCTGAGATTTATAGTCACCCCACTGACCTACACTGCAGCTAGAGCTAGCTGGGGTGAAGCAGGGCCTCCATGGTGGCCTCACCGTTTGTAGTTGGGTGTACCATGGAGAGGGCCCTCAGTTGCCTTTGGGATTGAAGTCAGAGTTTCATTTAGGTCCCCAGTAGTCATCTACAGTGGTCCATCCAGATGGTGACAAAGCAGTTCCAGACCTCAAGTATGAGTCTTTTTTGACTGTTGTCCTCTCTGCCCAACACCAGCCAAGGCTTGGACACCTTCCACTTCAGCACGGTTCATTAGGCAAGAGCACCAATTTTCTCTCCATGCCAGGTCTCCATTAGGCTTAATAGAAACTGAATTGTCATAACCTTGTCAAGCATCAGCATATAAGATAAACGTGCACAATTGTTCATCACTGCGCTGCTTATGATAGCACATGATTCAGATAAACAAATATCTGTCAGGAGGAGGAAGCTCAGATAACTTCAGACTTATGTTCATCATGAAATAGTTAGCCCTGGGTGGGTAGGGAATATAATGCACTTGATGAATGCCTCATTTAGTTTGCCATCTGTATATTTAAGGAGAAGCTTCTTGCAAGAATTTAAAAAGGATATACACAAGACTGGGCACTATATCTATCATATAATCACTTGTCTTTAGTGTTTCCTCATCTAAAAACACCATTTTAGGTAGGAAATATATTGGGGGAAATAAAGTAAATGAAATATGTGCTAATATTGGTAAATTCTGTGGGGTAAAGACAATACTCATGACAGAATTCCAATGGGAAATTGATAATGAGGATTAGCCAGCTATAATGGAATGAGAGACCAGGCCTCCCTGGTGGTGCAAGGGGGTAAGTCTCAGCCTATGAAGCTCTCAGCAGCCACTGCAGCACGTGTGCCATCCCCGCCAGGGAGCTGACCCAAATGGCTCAGCAGACCTCTCCTGTCTCGCCCGCTGCTCCCCTCAGCAGTGTACTTCAGTTGATCTGCCTATTCTGCTCCCCACTCTGTCTCTGGTGAATCCTCTCATCCCCACCCCCACCTCTGGTATACACCGCAGTTCTTGTATGCATAAATAAATACATCTTAAAAAAAAAATGAGAGACCAAGGGTGAGTAGGATGTGACCAACAGAAAGCAAGTATTTTGTTGCCTTCCCCTGTGCGTGGTTCAGTATTTTGTCTGCAAGTACTATTCACTTCCTGTATACACTTGGAAGGATGTTCAACCTCACTGAGGAGAGTGACTCTTCAGTCTACTCACCCTTTCTCAAATGAGACAAGAATCATTATTCATACTGTTTATTCAGTACTCTGGGTACCTGCTATGTCCAGCCAAACTTGAACCGTAACAATAATCAGGACTGCGTGTGAGGGTTCTATCTTAGTTTGGAGCAGTAAGAGCAGAGATGTGTGTGGGAATCAGGCTCATGTTGTAATCTTTCAGCAGCTGCAGCTGTTTCCAAGCTTTGCCAACTGTACATTGGAAGGTGACAGCTAGATGCAGATTTCTGCACTTGGACCCAAAGGCTGTGTGGCAAAGAGTTCTTGACTCTCCAGGAACATGTGACCACTTAATTGCCTGCTGAATGCTGGTATGGAGAAGGAAAGAAGTCTCTGGAAGCAGCAGTCTGCACTCAGAGACCTCCCACCCGACCAGGGAAGAAGTAGCCAGACTGATCTGTCCTCATGTAACAAGACTGAAGTCAGGGAGAGCTCCCACTTGACACTGTGGGAGAAGCCAGACCCTAAGGATCAGAGCTGTGCCCAAGAATAACTGGAAAGCATGTACAGATTGTTTCTTAAAGCAAGGAAATTTCAAGAAGAAGAAAGAGGTCTGGACATCTGAATGGGGAGCCCTAGAGAGGATGCCAGCAGGGAATAGCAGATTAAAGCATCATTAGCTGTAGAGAGGATCAGATAGATGCCTACCTAATGCCAAAGCACTGAGTTAAACAGAAAAGACTATTCCAAGAGGTGATTTGGACACTGGTAATTTATACAAGCCTCTAAGCTCTAATGTGAAATAGTAGGACCAGTACCAAAGATGGCAAGACATTACTGTCCTTCCCCCTTCTCTTGAGAAACCCTTTTTTTTTTTTTAATTTTGTTTTTTGGTCCATTATTTTACTTTTCTTTCTTCTGACAGAAAATCGATCTATTATTAAGCCAGTCATCATTTCATAGATTATTTATCTTTATTATTGATAGATAAAGGAAAAATCCTGTCAGCTATTTTATTCATGGAAATACATTTTTAAGTACATTCTAATACAATATATCCATAATATTGTAGTACTAGAAATATATAGTTGTTATTATGTGGTCAAATCACTCCTTTAGTAATGTTCATAAAGAGAGTGGGATATTTAAAATCATTATCAAAGGTAAATTAAAATAATAGAACAGCTCCAGTCATTTGTATAACACTTTCATTGAGATATAATTCACAGCTCATAAAATTCACACTTTCAAAGTGTACAGTGAAGGAAATTTTAGTATATTCAGTGAGTTGTGCAACCACCACTACTAATTTTAGAACATTTTCATCTCCCCCAAAGAAATGCCATACCCATTCATAGTCACTATCCCCCTCATCCACCTCCAGCCTGAAACACTCTAAGTTCTCTATGGGTTTGCCTATTCTGAGTATTTCATACAAATGGATCATTTGTACCTGGCTTCTTTCATTTAGCATAATGTTGGCAAAGTTCAGCCACATTGTAGCGTATGACTGAATAATATTTCACTACATAAACATATTGTGTTCTCCTTATCCACTAACCAGTTGATGGAAATTAGTTTGTCTTTTACAACTACCCAAATGAACATACCTTCACAGAGATACCTCATGACATATTTAAAGCCATTTCTCCTAATGCTGGGAAACTTTATTTAATCCAAATGGACTATCTGCTTTTATCACAGCAATCAAAAGAACCACTATGACACGATCGTAACTCTTGTAATGCATTTGCAAATGGTTTCTTTTAGCCAGTTTTTGAAATATGAGCTACAAATGTCTACTAGAGGAAACAGTCCCACAAATAAGAGAATTTATGCCAATCTGCAAGGATTTAGAAATGGAAGTGCATGATGAAATATTGTTGTGGTTTGTATTTGCCATATCTAAGCCTAATCAATATTTGCTATTTTTAATCACTACTCTATCTCTAAAGTGATCTAATCCATTCTGTTGAAGGTTAGTCTGTATGTTTCCTGGACACCTTTGGAACTTCAGCTTCAAAACTACTTTGTTGACATCCAAATCTTGAATGAGGATTTAAATTAGATCACTTTTTAAAATTTGAGTTCATCATGTAAAGTTGACTTGCCTTGATCCCAACAGCACGAGCAGATGCCTGCTTGTTAGAAGTGGATGCAGTGTTGGTCAAGTGGGAGTCTTGCTTGGTGGCCCCAGGTTCCCTGTTGGTGTCTTCCATATACTTACACCACATCCATACACTGTTGTCAGTGTATATTCATGGTGTGTCTGATAGATAACCTTGGAAAGAAACCTAAGTCTCACTTATTATATGACTGCAATCATATCAGATTTTATGAAGTGAGTACTCAGCAAAACTATTTGTGAGAAATTCATGTCAAAAATACATTCTAATACTCTCCCATGAGACTGTAATTCAGTTTTCATAATCAGAGCAACTACTGTTTTTTTTTTTTTAATATGGTATATCCAGAAGCCTTCACTTCAACCCAGGATTCCTCAGTATTTTAACTTTTATAGGTTCCAGAAAAAAAATCCCCATGTCTTTCAGAACTCCAGTTTCTCACAACAGTGAAACACCTGAAGATAGAATCAGGTGTTGGCTCAGAGAGGCCTATGTCTGTGAGGCTGTCAGACATTCAACTCTGAAGTTGTTGAGGATAAGTCAGACAATCTGAATTGTGACCCCAAGACTCATTATTCCTGAGACTAATACCTTGGTAATGAACTGGTTCAATTTGAGCCAAATTCTGTGTTGATCCCTTTCACTTGGAATGTTGACAGTTGGCTCCAATTATGGCTAATGATGGCATGGGATTGCCTTTGCAAGCCCATTAAATAGAAAGCAATATGCTAGCTTCTGTGGAAAGTGAAAGCATGAATTAGCAATAGTTCGTTTTACTATAGTGATGTTCTTCCCATTAATGCCCAATCAAGCAATGCAGGAAATACAGGACTTTCTCTGCTTTGGGGATCCTCCAGTTCTGTCTATTCTGGTTAATTATGTAAGGGCAGGAAGGACATAGAAGTAAATGTAGTTGATATGCAGACATTTCTAGCAGCATTCCAGTATATAGCCTCTACAAAAAGTATATCAGACACTATGTAACCTGTTCTCTCTTCGATTTTTGCTACATTAGTTTTTTTTTTCTAATTAATACATTTGTGTCTAGGTCATTTCATTTTAGGATTGCAGATAACATGAGTGGTAGTACTTCTGCAGATAGGGAAATCAGTTAAATGACAAGAGATGCCATCCACAGATGAGAAATAAGGTTATTTGTGCAGCTTTTCCGGAAATCATTGGGACTTGGATGATACAATTTCAGAACTCTATTAGTGAGAAATATGGGGGGAAAAAGCAGGGGTGTTTTGTTTTGTTTTAAGTATTCCCTGAAATTATTTCAAAGAAATTATTTCAAAGTAAGCAAAGGCAGCTGCCCAGGACCCAAACCTAACATTACTCCACCTGTATTTCTGACTCCCCAGTGCTCACCTCTGTCTCAGTGGCTGGATGAATGTGTTTGAGGCTGTGCAAGCCATACATTTCTTAGAATAGTGGTGTCCACAGCTCTGCCAACATTATCTTGGCTAGAGATGGTCATTACCTCTGAATGTCATGCTACCATAGGATAATTCTCCCTCAAGCTTCACTCACTGCCATGCACAACAAAGCAGAAAACGGCATTCATGAAGTAACAGGCCAAGTTGCCAAAAAAAGTTGTTTTCATTCCTTTTCTCAGATCTGTTAATTGGGTTTTGTTCTGTTATATTTTAGAATAAGTAATTTTCACCAGGAGTTCATACAGTGCCTGTACTTGCCAGAAAAATATGGAGGGGGAGGAGGGAGAGGAGGAGAGTGTCCCAACATAGCTCTCCACTTCAAAAATCTATTTCAAGGAATATTTTTTTCCACCCAACTCTAAGTCACCTCCCTACTGATTGATATTGGCTGTTCAGCTGTACCACAGGAATCGGTGCTTTTTTCCAGAACTGCTTTAGCGGGATTTCGCAGCTTGGCTTCATGCACATCATTCCGGCTCTATTACACAGCTTCCCTTTCCCCCTTAAGTCCCATTGTAAACTAATTCTTACTGTGATCTATAAAGCAAGCAAGAGACTTTAAACTTTATAATGCAATAAGAATTAAAATTTTGGATGATAAAAGTTATTACACATGAGTGAGTTTGTCTCTCCAAATCAAGGAAATAAATTAGGTTCCCTGCTTTGTAGCATATGGTATCCTCAGAATTGCCTTCATATAATTATAACTCTGTTTATTAAAAAGAATTATGTAACAATATGGTTGATTTATTCTGATGTGATTGGCTTAGTAACTTAATTGGACTAAGCAATATACCCAAGATAAAATTAATTTAATTAGCTGATTCAGTTCAGGATGACTAGAACCCCTCATCACACTTTGATTATCTTCAGAGGAAGTATGCAAGCAAACAAGCAAAGTTCGAAAACAGTTGGACACCTGTGTGGCATATTAATTAAGAAAGGAAACAAAAAACAGAGCATCTGCCAGAAAGTTGAAGAATAATTTGCTCATGCTCTTTATTCTTCTTTTCAAAGGATAAACTTTGTTAGTTAGTTCTAGGTCCCTCTCTCTCCCTAAGCAACTGGGGCTCCATGAGTGCTCTGAGGCTAAAAGAGAGGAAAGTCAGGGTTAAAGTACAAGGCAAAATCAGGAATTGGGGTGGGGCAGGTGGTAGTGGTGGGAATCAACTCTAGCTCCAGGCTTGCCTCCCCTATTCTGCTGTAGCATTGCAGGCCTGATCTCCAGCTGCCCCAGACACGCATGCTATCAGGGCCCTAATGTAGAGAATGAACATGAACTTGAGCATGAACTTGAAAACAGCATGGGCCATTAGCAGGATTCTCTTCTGTAGATAGAGAACACCCTTGTGCAAACTTATGCCATTTCATACAAGAGGATTTTTAGAGAACAAATAGAGATGGACCAGGGCATTATTACCCCAACTATTGTAAAAACAAGTCAGAGTTGGGGCCTCCCTGGTGGCGCAGTGGGTTAAGTCACAGCACTATGAAGCTATCAGCAGCCACTGCACGAAACTTCGATCCCAGGCCAGGGAGCTTTCCACAAGGCACAGCAAAGCTCTCTCTCCTGGCTCACCAGCTGCTCCCATCAGCAGTGTATTTGAGTAGATCTGTCTGTTCTGCTCCCCACTCTGTCTCTGGTGAATCTTCTCACTGCCCCCCACACCTCTGGCCTACACTCCAGCTTGTATGCATAAATTAATAAGTCTTTAAAAAAAAGTCAGAGTCTATATATCCAAGTTGTTCTAAGGTCAAGAACTACATATTCCCATCTGCTTGTGTTTCTTTCCCCTTCTAATTTATTCTGTGCCATGGCTGCATATAGCTTATGTATGTATTTTTTGTTTCTACATACACACCTGTAGTTCCTGCCTTATTCCAAAAAGGAACCTGAGGCAGCCTCCCCACTGCTAGGATAGTCTTGCACCACATCCTTGATCATATGTCATTTCCCTGTGTGAGAGCAGATGGTTTTTCATCAACCAAACAGCAGAGGAAAGTCACAACTCCTCAACTTGACATCCATGTCCCTCTGTAACCTGCTCCATATTCCTCTGGCTTTGCCTGACATCTTCCCACTGTGGCGCCCTGTGTGACAGATATTTGAAACTTCTTGCTGTTTCTGCCCTCAGCCTTCCCTTCCTCCACCTTAGTGTCTTGCATACCTTAGCTCACCCCATATCCTATTTACAGAATAGTTCCTCTCCACATTTCATGCTGTTCCCGATATAAAGCTTGTCCTGATCATCGCAGCTAGAAATTATTTCTCCCTCTTATGAATGTGCGTGTGAGAATAACATTTTGGTGTGAAATATGTCTACTACTTCATTTCCACAGTTACTTTATCTTTGCTATTGATACAGTGCTTAGTAGTTCCTGCCCTTTAGGCAATAAAGCATTGCCCATGGAAACAATAATTGCAATCTTACTCACCTTCCTACATCCAGTGTAGACTTTAACTTACAGTTTTAAGATGTTTCTCTTTAAAAACAAAAACAAAAACAAACAGGCTCTGTTTCTCAGCAGTTCATTAATTAATGGAGCCAAGATGTTTTTTAGACTTTGCTGACTTTCATTGCATTTCTATTGAGTCTAAGGGTTGCATTCAGATAAGATCGCTAGGATGGTGCTGTAGGTCTGTCCAGCCCCAAAGAAGCTGATGAAAGACAAAGTTCCCAATTTGTCCAATGCTGCAGCACATGTGGCATTAACGATAACATATTTCCCATAAGCAGCCCTAACTGAAAAGAGCAAGGGAAGCAAATTCAGACAGCCCCCTCGGTTCTGACTCTTTGTTGCAGTGTGGTTAAATCAGAGTTGCACTGCATTACATTGAACTTGAGTGCTTTGATTTCCTTTGTTGTAGGAACAAAACTGTAAAAGAGAGAATAGAACAGAGGCACTTCTATAATGAGTATTGAAGTGATGGAGGAAATCTATACTGGACAAAAGACCCATTTATCAGTGCCATGACAATTCTCTGAATAACCACAGTGTTTTTTTTTTTTTCTTTAAAATCTTTTGTCCTGTGGGCCGAGGTATGTAGGTATATCTTGAAAGGCTAGACAAGGATTTTTGTACACAGTGAGCGGAAATGAAAATATATTTTCCGAAGTAAAATTAGAAATCATAATTACTGTGGAGCATGAGTCCACTAAGTGTTATGCACTATTCCGAGTGCTTTTCTTCATCATTTTATTTAATTACAAAAAAAGCCTCATGAGTTACAGACCATTCCCATTTTAGAGATAAAGGAAAAGAAGCTTTACAGTCTTGGAACCCAAATCTAATCCAAACTCTGCATTCTTTCTACTACACTGGATTGTATCTACATATGAGAATGGAGATATTCTGTGTAATGAGACAATAGAACAACTTCATGTTGATCACTGGGTAATTAACCACACATTAGACTGGCAATGTCTTTCAAAGGGAACTCACTATATAATGACTCAAAGAAGCGCTCAACTTATTCATTGCTTGAAAATCATTTTACAGATGCTGTTTAGGCTACCAGCAATTTCAAGGACTGGAGGGAGCATCCAGTTCTGACTAATCAAGTATACTGCTTTTGGCATGAGAATGTCCCAGACAGGCAGAAACATTCCAGAAACAAATTGACTTTGAAATATATCAATATATTAAAATGTGTGAGGATTAGAGACAATTAAAAAATGAGGCCAATTAAGAAATGAGGCTCCTTAGATTCACAATGGGATACAAAACTTATTACAAAAATAAGTCTCACACTTCTCCAAAGAAGAAATACAAATGGCCAATAGGCATATGAAAAAATGTTCAACATCCCTCATAATCAGGGAAAGGCATATCAAAACCACAATGAGATATCACCTTACACCAGTGAGAATAGCACACATTAGAAAAACAGGCAACAACAATTGTTGAGGAGGATGTGGAGAAAAAGGAACTCTCTCCTACACTACTGGTGAGAATATAAACTGGTCCAACCACTATGGGAAGCAGTACGGAGATTCCCTAGACTACTAAAAATGGAGCTACCATGTGACCCAGCAATTCCACTCCTAGGGATCTACCCAAGGACACAAAAATATTAATCCAAAAGAATGCCTGCACCCCTGTGTTTACTGCAGCATTATTTATAATAACTAAAACTTGGAAGCATCCCAAATGCCCAAAAACAGGTGAATGGATCAAGAAGATGTGGCATATATACACAATGGAATACTATTTAGCAATCAAAAAAGATAAACTAATGTCATTTGCAGCAACATGGATGGAGCTAGAAGGGATTATGCTTGGTGAAATAAGTCAGAAGGAGAAAGAAAATATTGGATGGTTTCACGTATAGGAGGAATATAGGGGAACCAAACAAGGGATTAAGGAGAAAAATAACAATAACAATAATAAACAAAAATTAAACAGACAACTATAATTCAGAGACATTCTGCAATGGAGGGGAGAAGAGAGGACTCAAAACGAGGGCAAGAAGAGCATAAGGGCATATGGCGATTGTGCATGGGTGAATTGGTCATGGAAATTCTAGGGGGACTACACCTGAGAAAAGAAAGAAAACTGTAATAAAAAAGTGTAATATGTCATAACTTGAATAAACTTTTAAGAGATAAAAGTCTCTAACTTCAGCTCTTTTAATATTCATAGAATCATAGGAGACTAATGAACTTTTAAGTCATTCAATGCAACATCTTCAAGTTCAACATCCATTGTCATGGATTTTTCCGAATAGTACCATATTTATATTTATGCTGCTTACTTCCTGACACGGTCCCTTTACCTGCCTGCCCTCACATTACTGACTTCCTTAAGATTTTATTCTTGGCTTTCTTATTCAGTAAAATCTTTTCTACCACACACCAGATAATATCTATGATTATCTAGGCTTTAACTACCACATACAAACTGATGGTCCCTACACTGCATCACTGACCATGAATATTTTTCTGATGCCTATCTCTTTATTCTACATCTGTTGAAATGCCTTCCAGCAACTGTAAACTCAGTTTACCCAACACTGACTTCTCTGTCTTCTTTCATTCCCAAACATCCTCTGCTTGCCATATTGCCACTCTTTGTTGATTATATGATCACGCATCTAAACATCCAAATACAGGGCCTCCCTCGTGGTGCAGGGGGTTAAGTTCAGCACTTTCAAGCTATCAGCAGTCACTGCAGCAAGAGTTTGATCCCCAGCCAGGGAGCTGACCCACAAGGCACACAGACCTCTCCTTCATGCCCACTGTTCCCCTCAGGAGTGTATTTCAGTCAATCTGGCTGTTCTGCTCCGCACTCTGTCTCTGGTAAATTCACTCATGCCTCCACACCTCAGGCCTATACCCCAGCTCTTGTATGCATAAATAAACAAATCTTAAAAAAAAAAGATTTAAAGAAAAAAAACACCCAAATACAAATCCCTAGAATCCTCCTAGGAGCATTTCTCCTTTACTCCACTTAACCACCGCTGTCAGCCACCAAATCCTATTCATTCTACCTCTGCCAAATCTCCCATTACTATGGTCATCTTCTAACTGACTTGCTTTCCATGTGGCCTTCATGCCCTCTCTTCCATCCTACTACAAGTTTCTATTCATTTTCAAGATTCAGTTCAAGTGCATTCTCCTCCATAAAGCTTTCCCTGGCTTGGGACAATATTTCCTTTCTACCACCGATCACATTGAATAGTTATGTTGTTTATCTCATTGCCTCCCCTTCTATAATAGAAGCTTGAGAGCCTTGATTGAACCCTATTTATCTTTGTAGATCCAGTGTTCAGAACATGATAGGTATTTAAGCTTTTATTGAACTGAGTAGCCCCAAATGGAATTCTGCTTCTCAATTACTTCCACGCACCTTAGACCTACACTTTAAAACTACACAAAGTGCCTCATTCTTCTACTTGGTATTTTTTCTAACATTTGCCAACAGCTTCTCTATTTTCCTTGAAATCTAGCCTTTTCCTCATGGGTAACTGCAAATCCTTCCACTATTCCTGACTTTATGATTAGTGTAGTTCTAGATCCTGATCACGATCTTCTGGAGACAAATAATTGTGCATTGCCCTTTAGGAATCAAGTAAGGATGACGAGATGTGGTTTGAGTTGTGGGAGTACAGTAACCTCTTTTGATGACCCTTGTGATCTGTGCTTACAGTATTACTCAAAAGTTGTGAAAGCTTTCTTAGCTGTCATATCCCATTGTTGGCTAAATTGTTGCTAAAGGACAATAAATATTCAGACATTTTTTCACACAAAATAACAAAAGCCCACAGATTTTTTTTTTCAGGTTTAAGTACAAGTATTCACATTTCTCTATTAATTTCAACTCTTGCCTTTCAAAATCTTTTTGATTCTTGGTTCTATAATCCAACATCCAGCAGTTCTTTAAACAATATTTTGTTCAGTCCTTTCTTTATACTGTTGATGACAAAAAAAAAAAAAAAAAAAAAAATCCCAGCCAACCTTGAAGGAAAGACCTGCTTTTGTTATAGGTCAAGAACCTATTGACAATGTTAAATAAGGATTTACCGTATTAACAGTCTCTCTAGCTTAGTCACCTACAGATATGATAAGTAGTTTCCCTCTAGATTTAGACAGAAATGCAATGTCTAAATGTTCATTCAACGCTGTTTATGTCTGAGGCTCTCTTCTAATCTGTATCTTTCCATTCTTTCTATGTTATCTATGTTATCCCTAGTTAACAAAATAGTCTTCTGTTTATCTTTATTTCTTTAAATAAACTTACTGTTGGACCATTCATATCAAAGAAACTTAAAGAAAAATTTTAATCAGTAGAAAAACCATCTTTAAAGTAATTTCTCCTTCCAATCACTTCATTATAAGCCGTGTAGATATGAAGAACAAGAAAGAGCTCTCAAGACATATTGCATAATTTACTCCAGTAAACTGACTTTTCTCATGTTCACCAAAAAAAGCTTCAAGACATTTGAAGGATTTGTGCTTGTCAAATAGAACTAGAGATAGCTTAAGAATGAGAAGTCCAAAAGCCACATGAAAAGGGGGGTATGTAGTCAATTGCTTAGAAGTGTATATTGTACAATATCAAATATTTGTGATTTGCCTCAGAATTTTTTCTTTTACTGGCAGTTTTGACTTTAAGTCAGATGTGGTGTGACCTGTATAACCTCTAAAAGTGGAAAAGAAACAAATAAGCAATGGAGCCGGAAGAGCCATATTATATTGCTGAATAAAGCAGATCAGGTAGTTGACTTCGGAATAAAATATTAAGGCCATGAACTAGAATACCAGGAGAAGGAACATTTAACACACCCTAAGCTCAGAAAAATAATTCAAAAAGCCAAGATGAACAGTCCATTTTGAGGAGCAGGATGGGCCTATACCTGAGAGAGCTCAGGGCTCTTCCCTAATTTAGAGAGATGTCCATGTCTCAAGTTTGATATGGATGGAATTTCAGAGGAGAACTTCTCCAGAAAAGAGCCCCTGACTTCACAGTTTCAGTTTTTCTACTTTTAGAACGCAATGTTCTGGAAAAATATGATGCCAGATCAATTTTTTTGTGTAAGTAACATTTTTTCTTTGATATCCTCAGGATATTTAAATTCATCTTACTGTTTTATCCTTTACTTTTAATTTATATAATTTCCACTGTTTTTATAAGTAGGAGTATTATTTTCATAAATTATTTGAAATGTACTGTACCAATTATGTTGTCTGCATGTCTAGGTCTATATTTTCAATTGTTTCTGCTCCAGTGTGTTCCATTCTTTTACTTGTGTTTTTCTTTCTTATCTTCTCGTACATCACAGGTAGGGAAAGGATATGTATCTTTTATGTTCATAGATTCAATCTTCTTGAGTAACACTTCTCTTTGCTACTCTCAGTTTGCTTCTATCACATTTTTCACACCTTAAGTTCAGTTGCACATTTCTGTTTTCTTCCTACGCTGTAGGCATGACAGATAACCTGAGGAGCTGCCCAACCCCTCCTCCTCTCTGACTTTCCGTGGACCAACTTCCTCTACAGGACTCTAAAATCACGTTTGATTGCCTGCAGTGATTTTGTCCCTAATCACAGAGCCCTCCTTCTGACACAGCATGTATGAGATCAGCAGACTTGGAAAGCAATGTAGTTGATAGTTTCTCATTTCCAACTTGACATATTCTGGATTTTTTTTTTAAGATTTATTTATTTATGCATACAAGCTGGGGTACAGACCAGGGGTGTGGGGTGGCGAGAGAGTTCACCAGAGACAGAGCGGGGAGCAGAACAGGCAGATCGATGGAAATACACTGCTGAAGGGAGCAGCAGGTAAAGCAGGAAAGGTCTGCTACGCCATGTGGGAATCTCCCTGGCCTGGCATCGAACTCGTGTCATCACTGCCAACAGCTCCACAGTGCGGCGCTTAGCCGCTGCGCCACCAGGGAGGCCCCATATTCTGGATTTAAACCAAGATATCTGAGAGCAATCAGCTAGTTCCTACACCTACTTTGGCACATTAATAAGTTTTTTCTTATTTCAGGGTCCTCTTGTTCCATGTCTCCATCCACACCTACCCACCTACCCACAGCAGCCTAGGCCAACCTTGGCGGAAGTGTGTACGTACAGATCAAAGGTTGAGACAGTGCCTAATTGATAAGAACTGAGAGAAATATCTAAACACAACTATAAATTTAGGGGGCGGCAAAAATATTATTTCTAAAGGAAATGGCTCTTAGGAATTGTGACACTGAACTCACTATGGCAACACCATACTCCTTGTGATGGCTTGATGGCCCTGCTCTAGACCAGAATGCTGATTTTGGATCCCGAGGCCCCATTCCTGTCCTTGGACCCTAAGCCTCCAGTCCACTCCACAAATTGCCCTGCCTAAAGGTAGATCTAACAGATCTATCTGTACATTGCTTAAATCCTTAATTTTTAGTTTCTATAGACTTCTAAAGGCTCAGCCTGGTACTTATGAGAGAACTTTAAAACACCCCCACTAACCAAATGCAAACAGTGATGAACATTTTTAGCAAAAGTTTCATCACTCCTGACTTATACCTAAAGTTGCCAAAACCTTGGAGAGACTATGCTAAAAAGCAGACTACTTATATGTATTGCCACAAACAAGGCTGTGCTCTTGTTTATTAATTAATTAATTTATTATTAACATTTGGGTTTTCTTGGTCATCATTGCACCATCAACTCTTAGATTAGAGATAGCAAGTGCAGGTTCTTAAGAAAAATGTAATGCTTATATTAAATGAAGCCTCTTCCTAATCTGATCAGTTCACTGTCAGTGATTTTATTTTTCAATGTGAGCAAAGCAATACTGAACCCATAGTCACTTATTTATTCAACAGACATTCCATAGTCCCCAATTATGGGCAAATTATAGCTTATGTTGGGTGAACAAATGAAAAGTGGTTCCTTCTAAAAAGAAGATAGTATCATGGAGGAGGCAGAAACTGAATAATAAAAATATTCAAATACTGTTACATGTTTGTGGAAGCTCTGAAGGGGAAGAATAGAAAACCCTAACACACATGAAAGGGCACAGTTTACATTGGTAGTAAGAGGAGATGATGGTTACGGTGAGACTGGGAGGATGATGATAGCAGAGAAAAGTGAATCCCAGGGGGTAAAAGAGCACATGGTAAAGCCCACGATGATATTATAGCTATCTATTTCTATGTAACAAACCCTTCCAAACTTAGTGGCATAAAGCAACAACCAACTGACTGTGCTTATCAGTCCTGTGGGTCAGAAACTTTGATGGAATGGAATAGACGTTTTGATAGGATTGGCTTGTCTTTGTGCAGTGAAATATGGGACATCAACTGGTAAGACTCCAAATACCTGGGTAACTTGGATGTCTAGGGCCTGAAATCAGTTGGTGTTATTAAAATTTCACTCCCACATCTGGCTTCTGTGCTAGAATTATTCATAGACTATGTTCTGGGACCATGAACCTGAATATCTACACATGGTCTGTCCAATGGCTTGGTCTTTTCATCACAGCATAATGGCTCAGAACCTCAAGAGTAAACAAAAGGTGATGCCTGACATTTTATAACTCGGTCTTGAAATGTTAAGGGATGACTTATGTCCCCCAGCATTCAAATGTTGAAGTTCTATCGTCTAGTACCTCAGAAAGTGACAGTATTTGGAGACAGGCTTTTAAATAGGTAATCACAATAAAAAGAGATCACACATGTGGGCCTTTCCAATATGACTGGTGTCCTTATAAGAGGAAATTAAGACACAGACTAAGGGACAGCCATGTGAGGGTACAACAACAAGGCACTATCTACAAATTAAGGAGAAATGTCTCAAAAGTAACTAGCCCTCAGCACCTTAATTTTGAATTCCAGCCTCCAGAACTGTAAGAACACAAGTTTCTATTGGTTAAGCCTCTGAGTCTTTTACATGTGTCACAGCAAACCATGCAAACTAATATGTCAAATAATGTCATGGTCAGAGCAGGCACAGACCCACACCTGGATTCAAATGGGAGATGGGGAACTCCTTATTCATGACAGGATTGTCAAGAGATTTAGAGTCCTATTTTATTTATTTTTTATTTTTTAAAGATTTATTTATTTATGCATACATGCTGGGGTGTAGGCCAGAGGTGTGGGAGAGTGAGAGGATTCATCAGAGACAGAGTGGGGAGCAGAACAGGCAAACTGAAGGAAATACGCTGCTGAGGGGAGCAGCGGGCGAAGCAGGAGAGGTCTGCCTTGCCTTGTGGGAAGCTCCCTGGCAGGGATCGAATTCCTGCTGCAGTGGCCACAGATAGCTTCATAGTGCTGAGACTTAACTTGTAGTGCCACCAAGGAGGCCCTAGAGTCCTATTTTAAAGCTGCAACATGTTGGAAGGAGCTTGACATTTCAGGAACCCAAAATGCCAGTGTTGCTAGAATCTGGGGGGCAAAGCATCACATGGGAAGAAATCATGTCATAAGGTAGGCAGGGATCAACTATTTGAGGACAGTTTGGGCCATGCCATGCCAAGGAAGGAATATTTTGCTCTAATTATAGCAGGTAGATTTTAGAGTTTGATCAGGGATTGACATTCTGCTATACACACAAACACACACACACATTTGAGTGTGTGTGTGTGTGTGTGTGTGTGTGTGTATGAAAGTAGGGCTTCTTTTTTATTACAAAAGATAAAAAAACAACTCAGGAATCTTAAAGGAAAAGTATTTCACACTCAGAGAAGAGACATAATTAGAAGTATTTTCATTCTTGTCCTGTTCCCCGCTTCTCAAAGAGTAGGGAGGAGGAGACAATTGAAGCCAACAGTTCCGTAAAATGAAATCTTTGAAAGTCTACACGTAAGATTAAAATCTAACCTTGACTTATATTTTTAGATGTACCACAGCTGTTTTGGGCAAAGTGAGCATTTCAGGTGAACAGAGCTGTTGGCTGAGATGAAGGCAGTGGTGTGAAGATAGTGATGGATGGGAGCAAAAAAGGGTTTGGAGGTAAAATTAAAAAGCCTTAATGAAGAACTGATTTTGAGTGTAAGAGAAATGAAGGCATCAAGGATTAATACTAGGCTTCTTGCTTGAGAATCTAGTGGTGGTATTTACTGGGGTGGGGGGAAACAGGATATACAGATTGGGAGAGGAAGAGGAATGCAAATCTAAAACTTTATTTTGGATACATTAACACATCTTTTGAACTCTCTTCAAATTGGGGTTAGTACAACTCTATTGAAACAAGTAACCCAGAAATAGAAAAGGTACCTTAATTATTATTCACATACCTGTCATTTAGTACAAGGTGAATAGGAAAAAAAAAAATCTAGAACCATCAAAGACAAATTCCAAGAAAGACACCTTTAACTTCTAAGTCATTTATTTCCTCCCCTGATCTCCAGTTGAAGGTGAATTCTAAGTACATACGTACTGAAAACTGTACTTTCAATTAAAAGAATAAAAGAGTAGACATATTCAAGTATCCATGGATTGATATCCCTGATTTTAAACAGATCTATCATTTTATAAAAAAAGAAATGTCACTTCTTTTATGAAAAAGTAAACTGAATTTCCCTAAGAAAATCATTGGAACAATCTTAAGACTTTCATACATCTATAGGAAAAAATAGAACTCTGAGCAGAATTTCATATCAAGTCTCATTTTTTTAAGAGGAAATAAAATTTCCTTCCTAAAGACAAGGATAACCTGTTCTCTAATGGAATACTCAGCAAAACATAATGAGAGTTCTGAATCTAGGGAGAAGAATGGATCCATACACAGTAATCTGTGGCTTTCTCTGTAAAGCAGATAAGGTATTTATTAAAAGATTCATTAAAAGAAATAGAAGTAAATAAAGTTCTGATCTATTTAGCCCCAGAAAATTAGATTCATATGATGATCCCAGGAAATGACTCAAATCTTAGCAAAGTTTTGTGTCTGCATGAATCCCAATATTTAGACTGAAATATGTAATCAGAAGACACTAAAAGGTTTTTATAAAGTCACATTTGG